>CM032633.1:12522989-12594149 GCA_019097785.1 Fraxinus excelsior | reverse complement strand
TAGCTGTAGGCTTACCCCTTGTCATGTGTGACAAAAAAGGGGGAGTAGATGATAGGCAGTTTTCTTTTGTATAGTTTTGTTGATTGGAAGAGTCTGTATTTAGCTTTTTGTGCTTACATGATGTATGATTATTCTAAAATCTTTTCTATATATAAAATCGATATCATTGTTTCAAATTGATTTGCCTTAATCATTTTCATTTTTATGTCTTGAGGGGTCGTCGGGGTAAGACATATATACATTTACATACTTTTACACATTGATATCATTTTATTTCATGGGGTGAGACATTGATACATTTACCTACTGCTTAAACACGCTGAGAGTTTGAAGTAATGGGGAGCACATGTATATTTGTTTGAATTCAATTTCGCTAAATCAAGTTTTTGTTGTTTTTTACAGTGTCAATGTTTCATTTTGGTATGTTGGGTTGTATTGATACTGTGTCTTAGTTTAGCTTGTGATTTAAAAATTGAAAAATATGCTATTTGAGTTACAATTGGTTACAATTGCTTAAATGACACCTACAAGTACACTGTTTGAACTACGATTATCTTTGATACCGTTTTCCACACATTTTACACTAGTATTTAAGTTGTCTATTTCAGGAAACAGGTACTACAAAGCTTGTTCAAGACAGTCTGTAGTTTAGATTGTGTCATTATTTTGAGTCTGTAACTTTTATTTTATTACTGCCTTGACATAGATTATTGTTTTGTCATAAAATGCCAATGGGGAGTTTGTTAGGTTTTAGTTGATTTTGTAATTGGAAAATTCTGTGAATAAAAAGACTTAATTTGATAAATTGTAAAAGTTCAAAGAGTAATTTACAATTTGTTTGAAAGTTGGTTATTAGGTATAGGGTTTCGAGTTGTAACAAGGAGGAAAACGACACGAATTTTCGCTGGACTGTCGCCAAGGGTTGGGTTGAGCTTAAAAATTAGAAATATTATCGCTAGACCGTCGCCTCTCCTTTCCTCGAGTGACACCCTGTCGCGGCTCTTCGCTCGAGCGACGACTTTATATGGGAAAATTTATTTTCGCGTTTTAAAGGTTTTTTTTCTCGGCCCATTGATTTCTTGACCTATCTATATATACCAGAACATGTACAGAACACTTTTGAGAAGGTTGTTAATTGAGAGAGCTTCATCTGTGAGAGATCTATTCATTCCACCATTCAACCTCATCTTGTGTGAGTGTTTTGGTCAGGAAAACATCAGATTCAATATCCAAATGCCAAAAACTAAACTTCCTACATATTTGTCAAATGTGCTAAAGATTGAGGAAGGCGATTGGAATTCTAGTTTGTGAAGAACGAGTTGTTCTTCATGATCCACATGGAATAGACGATTATACGAAGTTAGGGGCTGCTGCAGGATAGCGGAGTTCCAGGAGAGCGTTGGTTATTGCAGCTGAAATTGGTGTATGAGAGTACATAATTAAGGAGAGCTCTCAGAATTGTAGTCAGGAGATCAGATAGTTCGTGTCTTCGTTTAGTCTGGTAGACTGTAAGTATATAATCGTTTATATTGGATTGACTTGCAAAGTGCCCGGAGTTTTTTTCAGTTGGGTTTCTCCGTGGACAATTCTTGTGTTCTTTACTACTTTATTTTTATTGTTTATGATATGAAAATTGTGGTAATTTAACATAGGATAATTGGACTTCCATGATTAACCATCTAGATAAGAATTAAAAGTGACTTGTTGCTGTTTAATTCGTGATTGTTTTAATTCTGTATTAAATATCTATTCACCCCCTCTAGGTATTGTTAGGGTCGAACTGCGTGTTTTTCAATATAGACCACAACCTCAAAGTTTATAGAGTTAGGATAAGAAATCAATGTTGGAAGAGATTTTAGCTTAATTGACATCCAACACTAATCAATCTATGCAAAGGACCCATCAATTTGTGCAAGAGACCAAAACGAATTTCCAAAAGGCTGAATGAATTAGAAATATGGAGAACTATCGATTAGTTGGCTAGTTTCATATGAGAAAGACCATGTAACGCCCCAAATTCTTGGAACTCGAAGCGTTTTTTTTTAAAAAAAATCTTAGTTTGAGCTCTTTAATGTTAATCAAAATAAACTGTAAATAAGAACATTTTTTGGAGTTTGCAATTTATAAAAAAAAATAATGGAGATATTTGTCCATTTAGAATTAGACAATTATGGTGTAATATGATTTTGAAAAACATCTGCAGGAAATTCAGCAAATACCGATTTTGAAGCACTGGAAAGAAAAATATGTTTGGCCTACCAAATGTAAACTAGAATTTATGAAATTTCAATTGAGGCTATATAATTCATATACGTACAACATATAAAAAATCTGGGTCTCGACGATAATTTTTGAAACACGAAAATATTTTTCAACTATGCTGGGCGGTAATTTTGAAACTGACCTGACGCAGTCTACTAAAACGGACATGACTTTTTCTCTAGGTAATATTTTAAGGTAATTCCAGTGAACATTATTAGAAGACTCGTAAACCTTTCAAACCTCTCATGTCTTAATAATCCCTTTCAAGTACCAAAAATCGTCTCTTCATATATTATTTGAACCATCAAATAGTGCTTCCATTTTCTCATGAGCAACACAAAAACGCGTTTAATGCAAATCGAAAACAAATAATTTTTACTTCACTTACAAAAGTGCCGAAATCACCCTACCTTAAATGCTTGGAGTTTGAATACCCTTTTGTTTTCAATTTGTTGAAAAAAAAATTCAACGTACTGCTAGCTTATCCTTTAGATAATTCCCAGATTCAAAGGTGCCTTTACTCTAAGGAAAAACGGTAAGTGGAATTTTATGTGTTCATGACTGTGTTTTGTGAGAAAAAGGTGGGTAAAGGAGTTGAAATTTGATTTTCAAATGGTGGAAACAATTCGAATTTACATTTGATTAATAACATGCATTTGAAATAAGGATAATATTTGTTTTCAAATGAAATGAATAGCCACGGTTTCTACTAGTTAACAGAAAAGGGAAGTTAAAATTGGTAAAGTGGAGAGTGGGGGACACTTAGTGGGTAGCACAATGATAAGACCAAAAAAAAATTGCATCTCCAAATGGAATTAAAAGTCACGGTTTTTGCAGTTGATCAAAATGGAAGTTGAAATGGTAAGTTAAGTGGTATGATCATGGCACAAGTTAATGTGTGGTAAAATTAAATCAATAACTTGGCTGTAAATCAATAAATTGCATTTAGCGGAGAAACAAATCAGATTGAGGGTTGAGAAAAAAAAAAAAAAAACGTGGCTGTAAAAGGAAGTCTTTTGAAGGACAAAAAAAATCTTGTTTAAGGGCTATATAACATATAAAATAAAGGGATCAAATTTTAAAATCTTAATGACTTAACATAGGTAGCAACTAATATAAAATATGTCGTCACAAATAACGTAACCAAATTAAAAAAAAATTATCATTTAAAAGAGTCTTTGACACCTTACAAAATCTTAAGACATGTGCACACAACTTTACTATCGTGACCAATAGTGTAACTCACATCATTTTTGAGTTCCACAAAAAAAAAATTCTTCTAAAACGAAATACAAGATTTTTCTCCTTTGCTACAGACCACAATATACATTTACCCAACGGTGCTAAGACTTACACTAGAGAACAAATTGAAAGTTACGGATTACCAAATTAATGACTACTAAATTATCGAATGGTTATTAATTATCCGTTTTTAATTTTGTTCCTACATGCGAAATTTTACAATTAACAAGCAACAAGTCACTTTTAATTGTTTCTAGATGGTTAAACAAGCAATCCAATTATTCTAAATTGAATTACCACAATTTGTAATACTAAAGTAACAAATAACACCAATATTGATGACAGAGAAACCCAATTGGGTAAAAACTTCTGGACCAAGCCAGTTACCTCCACTATAGACAATATGGATTACAGTTCGTTTCTAGCCTAGCAAATTCCACTAGTTCGCGCTTTTATAATTCCTGTAATCTCCAAGATATGCTGTTTCTTCCAAACTCACGATTTGCTACTGTAGATACTATCTAGCCAACTTGCTAGACTTCCTGATCTACCTCATGTAGCTTCCAAGATCCGCTATCTCCTTCCAATTTTCCAATCTTCTTCAATTGTTTCTTCCAAGTGGATTTTCAAGAACTTGCTCCAAGGTCTTGTGCTCTTCCTACGCTTGTAGTCCAACTTCTCTTAACCTCCAGAATCTTCTGAAGTCCAATTGAGAAAATGTCTTCCTAAGGATATTTACGAAGTAAGTGTTTTGGATTCTTTAATATGATATTTTCCCAAATAGATGGTTATGATCTCAAGAAGAAAAGATAAATCACAATGAAAGATATGTTCTTGGATCTTTAGAGAAAAAACGAGGCAATGAAAATAATGAAAATCACCTTGAAATCTCGTCCAATAGCTTGGATATTTATAGGAGAGAGTAATTGGGTTGAATGGAACGGAAAAACCTGTTTAAAAATGCAAATTAGGATTTTCCGTATAAACCTATTGCTCGAGTGAAACCTCAGTGACGGCGAGCGAGACCTCTCGATGGAGCGAGAGCCGGGCGATGGGGATTCTATTTTTGTCTCTCAAACAGTGTCCAGGTGATATGCTAGCAAAAATGCGATGTCCTGTTTCTTCTCTTTTCGTGCTCGAACCATAGACTTCATATCCCAATCTATACAAATTGCACACTAGGTCCTTTACTTTTACAACATGTTACAAATTAGTTCTTTTATCCACATAATTACCAACACTAAAAACCTATCACAAATGAACTAGGACTGCACAAAAAAACTGTTAGTTTGGAACCGTTGGTTTGGGTCCACGTGGTCTCACAATTTTTTTCTCTCAAACCGAACCTAGCTGTTTTAAAATGATTTGGCTTATGTTTCAATTTTCAAAAACGCACAAAATTGAAATGAACCGTTTTTTAATTAAAAAATTAATTTTATTAACTTACAAATTTTAAAGTTTTCACTTTTCAGAAAAAAATACCAATTTAAGCAATACAAATTACAACAAACCCATTTAAATAATCATATAAAGTAAATTAAGTTCATCATTATTGGTCAATGGTTTTATAAGTCCACAACACACGTCTTAACTCGATATCTAATCCAATCTAAAATTATTCCCAAATCATATGAAATGAAAAAAAAACATTTATTTTCAACAGTTCAAATCATAATTTAACAAAATTACGACAACAAATCATGCCCACAGTTTCACAATCTTTAACCTAAACTCTCATTTCTCAAACATTTGACTCTTGCCAGCCACCACTGAACAAAATGCGACTCCCAATCGCAAATTGCTAGTCACTTTTGCCTATTAGTCTGCTAATTTTTACGTGAATCACCTCTTTCTCTCTTCTTTCTTGATAAGTCTTAGATTTCAATTCAAGCCATTTCTTTTTCATTATTCTTTCTTTTATTTGTTGTTTTTGAACTTATTATACACTTGTGATTTGTGGTTTGGATAAAAAAGAATGGCGCCTACGTGATTAATGAACTTGCTTGTGGTTTGGAAAAAAACGAAGGACAAAGCGTATTGATTGTGTGAAAATGTTAAAGTTCCCAAACTAGTACTAGTACCTTGAACTCTATCATGCTTTGTAATTTTAAACATATCATGTTTAGCCCTTATTTTTCATCTCAGTAGTAGGACGAAATGAATTTTAACCAAACTATTACAGCATAATGACTTTATCTTTACCAACCGCTATGAGACAATATGAAAAGCAAACAAGAAAAGGTAAATAAAAAGGAAGAAACATATATTCATACTATTAACATCTTTTAGCAACCAACTTTAAAAATAATCTATTCACGGGTTTCATGGGAAAAATGAATGTAATTTAACATTTAACATTGTTAGTGCTCGTTTAAACTTATTTTAAATATATTATTATGGTCTAGTTTGGTTTGATTCGAAAAATAACATGGTTCGCTTTGGTTTGAAAAAATTCGGAATCACATGAAATGATTTAAAATATGGCACATACCGCCTAAACCAAAACACGTTCACCCCTAAAATGAACCCATTACAATTTATAGTGGAGTTATGTTGCCTAAGATTATGGTGATGAGACATGTTGCTAATAAAGATAAGGTACCTACCCTTGACGACAAACAAGTAGAACAATATGAAAAGTCAAAAGATCCGGTTCAAGAAGACACATGGTAAGACAATCGTGCATGTCAAAGTTGTTGGAGATATTACACCGATAATGTGCATATTATATTAATCAAGAACATGCCGTTAATTTGCGTGAAATCGAAATATCATTCGACTTACCGAAATCTGATTTGAGAAGATAAATTAGTAAATTACCGACTTCGAATATATGAATATGGATTCATCGTTTCTCAATCTTGAACGCACCTCGCTTTAGTTCAAACGGTCCTTTCAATAAAAACATATAAACAAATTAATCATATTCTGAAATCAAGCATAAATATAATTACAAATGAGAAAGATGAAATACAAGTGATGCGATCGGTCAAGGCAAGTGTTTGACACTTTGTCCTTAAGATGAATTTGCCCCGCATCGGTGCTAACGGTTTCTCGACAATCATATCCGAAGATACAACGACCACGTCTAGCCATAGGAGCACTCCAAATGGCTTAGACCAACGAACTCGAACGGAGTTCCCTCTCTACCATAACCATGATTTTGATGCAAGAAATAATCACTTTTACAAAGTGTTTTATGCAAAACTAAAGTAAAATATGAAATGGAATGATATGGAACTATCAATTGAGTTTGTTCCTCTTCCTAAAATTCAACCATGTGGGATCACTTATATAATAGTTGGAACATCCATGCCAAGAGACACATCTCTTGAAATTTATATCTCTCCATAAAGAGACACAATTACATCTCTACATAAAGAGACAATTATTGAAAAATAATATCAAAAGTCATGATCTCCAAAAGTCATGATCCATATGAAAAGACACATCTTTTCATCTACATCATCTCTAGAATATTCCACAATATTCTACACGATTTTCCAACAATTTCAAGTATTAAGCGGTTTAAGTTGGCTTAATTTCTCATTCACCAAACAACGAATTCTGCTTAAATTGGTCACAACCAATTTCCGATACAAAATTCCAACAATCCCCCACATGAATGAAAATTAATGCAAATGACTATGCAGACACTAGTAGAGAGAGGGCGGGAAAACACTGCATCAAAGAAGGTAGCTTCTGGCCTTGAATCTCCCTTAGTGAAATACTATCGAACTTACTGGCTAATTGGTGAACGTGATGTCTTGAACCATTCAGCCGTTGGTGTAAGTCAAGACAATAGTACTCACACAATGTCTTTCCTAAACTGTTCATGGTTCTCACTGTTGTGTTCATTTTGGCCCTGAACAACTCTCGGATTTCATAAGTACTTTAGAGAATTCAAGCCTTTGAAACATTCTCATAGAAGCGGCCCCACTTCACACTTATATAGGTAACCTCCTATTAAGAGTATTCTGTCATACTCTACTTGACTTAATCAAGATATATGAATCATTAAAAGAGTATCTTAACCTTCAATCACTCTGCAGAAAGCACTTTAATTATCATAGGAATGAGTAGGAATAATTTCCTAAGTGCTTCATGGAATCTTCATAACTTAGTTTTCCATTTGAACCAAGATCTTGGGATCTCCAGTCAACAAGGTAGGGTTACCATTACAAAGACTCTTACGTCGTAGGCTTTAAGCTCATTTCCTCGATATGCAGTATTCTTGATCTCTCGGTAAATCTCTAAAGGTACCATGAGTTTACACCATTGAGATAGACTGCTTAATGGTATTATGTCTACGACTTATACGTCTAGACTTACCATTACATGTGACTTAGTATCTCATCAAATGTAGCTAACCAACAATCGATTTATTTGATAGATACAACATGTCACCACCAAAAAATCCTCTCATGAAAATATATGCTTCTAACTAGCTTTATCTAAAGCTTTATAAATTCCAAACAACAATGTTAGAGGATGTCTATCACACACTACACTAGTCAATCACTTTTACTAGTGGATTTCAGAAACATTGGTATTCAATATTATTATTGAACTATTACAATGCATTTCAACTTTGTGAATATTCTTCAAATATTCCAATTGATCTTGCATATCCAAACAAACATCATAATCGACTTTTATCCCATTTCATCCACTTTAAACTTAGTGTTTATCATCCTTATAATTAATATAAGAGTTTTCTACCTTTTCCACCTTCATAGATATATTTCTATGATTATAACGTATAGAAAAATGTAACTTTTAACAAAAATTATCCCAACAATTTCTCAATTAGGAATGCATGTGCAACTAGTACTGTTGCATTCACAAATCTAGAACTTTTCACATAAGTTCGCAAGCATTGATGTTAACCCCCACATTTTTGGGTTGTACTTGAACTTAGAGTTCATCAACTCTTTCATAGTTCAATTCATTATCGAATAGATAATGTCCATATCAAATGCTTTGTGAAAGTTTAAATACTTTCAAAATAGTGGTAGTCAACCCACAAATTATTTCAATTGAAATAGTATACAATGTACTTCAATCCAACTATCTTTTAATTTGATCATCCAAATTAAATTAAGGCCATCACATGGACCAACAATGTTCTCAGAACATATACCAATTTAATTGGTTCCACGATTGAAATCACAAGAATTGTAACTTCTCCCAACATATATCACATTTGTGACATTTCACGAGATAGTATTATTTCATGTTAAATAATACTTATTTACCATGTTCAAATTTAATGAACGAATCATCCAACGGTTCGATAGTTGTGTTATAAAAGACACAACTTAACGAGATGACACACCTCTTCGAATAAATCTCTATGAAGAGATACACCAATTGGAAATTAATCATACCAAATGTCATGATTTTTCATATGAAAAGAAATATCTTTCCATCTAAATCGATTCTAGAATATTTCATAACATTCTACCAATTCCAAGTAATTAAGTGGCTTAAATCTCATTATCAAATAATGATTTCCACTTCATACAATTACAACAAATCGCATTTTGTCATATTTGTATAAATCATCTCATTTAATTACATCAAATTAATTGAGGCTATCATCATTAAAAAATTAGCGTAGTTTCAACAAGATATGAAATTTCAACCAACTAATTTTACCATATTCCGATAAAAAGAATAGTTGTGAAAGTTCACATAAATCTAACACTTTAGATTTCTCCCATAACTATATGCTTAGCAATTCATGTTACAGAGAATAACTTGAATAGACACAATTGGTCACCAGTATCTTTCCATCATGATAATTCAATTAGAAATTCTTGCAAGAGTTTTACTACACAAAATTTGATTTCACACCAGGCAACTCCATGCACTTGCAGCCATACATATATGAATACTCAACCATAGAACCATTAATTATGAACTATTCATGGGCGGTTGATTACAGTAAAAGAACACAATGGTTGAAAACCCCATTCATGTATATGGCCATTTTGACAGACCCGATTCAAAAGAATCAAAATTTCCAAATTTCATGCATAAAATACGTGTTTAAATTCTAAGCCATATGATCATGAATTTTACTGTATGTAATATGGAAATTCACATTTTAGAATATTGAATTGCTTTTCTGTTCCTTGTGGCAGAAACCTTTCTTTCCAATTTGCAGAACATGAGTGCTAAACCCATTTAATATACACAGAATCATCATATGCAACGAACAAATATACATGAAACGGTATGCCCCACTGATCCGTCGCCGTTTAACCAATTCCGTGTTCGTCATTTAATTTGACGGCACATATTCAACAGCAAACATTCATTCCACTAAATCCCTCATTTCATAAATGAAACCATATTTAAATCTCACACATGCATATATTCAGATTACACGTGAAAAACCAGATTCTAAAGAAATTAGAATATGAAATGCACACATAAAATTCATCTTAAGATTGTTGGAGATATTACACCGATAATGTGCATATTATATTAATCAAGAACATGCCGTTAATTTGCGTGAAATCGAAATATCATTCGACTTACCGAAATCTGATTTGAGAAGATAAATTAGTAAATTACCGACTTCGAATATATGAATATGGATTCATCGTTTCTCAATCTTGAACGCACCTCGCTTTAGTTCAAACGGTCCTTTCAATAAAAACATATAAACAAATTAATCATATTCTGAAATCAAGCATAAATATAATTACAAATGAGAAAGATGAAATACAAGTGATGCGATCGGTCAAGGCAAGTGTTTGACACTTTGTCCTTAAGATGAATTTGCCCCGCATCGGTGCTAACGGTTTCTCGACAATCATATCCGAAGATACAACGACCACGTCTAGCCATAGGAGCACTCCAAATGGCTTAGACCAACGAACTCGAACGGAGTTCCCTCTCTACCATAACCATGATTTTGATGCAAGAAATAATCACTTCTACAAAGTGTTTTATGCAAAACTAAAGTAAAATATGAAATAGAATGATATGGAACTATCAATTGAGTTTGTTCCCCTTCATAAAATTCAAACATGTGGGATCTCTTATATAGTAGTTGGAACATCCATGCCAAGAGACACATCTCTTGAAATTTATATCTCTCCATAAAGAGACACAATTACATCTCTACATAAAGAGACAATTATTGAAAAATAATATCAAAAGTCATGATCTCCAAGAGTCATGATCCATATGAAAAGTCACATATTTACATCTACATCATCTCTAGAATATTCCACAATATTCTACACGATTTTTCAACAATTTCAAGTATTAAGCGGTTTAAGTTTGGCTTAATTTCTCATTTACCAAATAACGAATTCCACTGAAATTGGTCACAACCAATTTCCGATACAAAATTCCAACAAAAGCTTACATGATTCTCATATCGTTCCTTAGAGGCTGAAGAGAAATCGAAATTACTCACAACTTAGAGCCCGTTTGGTACCGATTAAAATCCAATTACAATTAAAAATATAACCGTTATTGGGTCCAACTCGTATAATAAAAGTAAATAATAACGGCTAGATTTTCAATTTTAATCTCTACCAAACGAGCTCTTAGTCTCAAAAGTTCTCTCCAAATTAGATTATTTAGGTTCATTTAGATTAACTTAGGATAATTTAATTTTAAATAATCACTTGAATTTTATAATTGGTTACTAAGTAAATATAGATTGAAGTTAGATAAGGATAAAAGTTGTAGTAAATACTTAGTACCTATGATTATGATACTTGGACTCAAAACTTACTATTAGTAATTGTCACAAGCTATACACTTACAGTATCAATTAATTAAATTTTTGGCGTCGTTGCTATAGACTAATTAATTTAATTTTTGTTGTTAATTCTAGCTTTGATTCAAATTTTTCCTTTTTATATTCATTTTTCATGTGATCTATTGGTTTGTCTTGGTTTCATTGACATGAAACGAAAGGAAGCAAGAGTACAACATGAGATAGAAGATCCCTAAATTGATGAAGATGATATGCGAGTAGGGGATTTCTTCTCCCTAATATGCTTTAAAATGAAGGAATATAATGCACTTGATGAAGTTGATGAGGATGACGTCCCTAGAGAATATTATGAGGACTATCAGTTTTAAGGTACAAGGTGTAAGTGAAATTGATGAGGATGATTTGCCTTTTAAATTGCTATATGAATTACAGGGCTACTATTACAAGATAAACAATACAATCCATATGAGCAAACATACAATCTAAGTTGGGAGCAACACCTAAATCTTTATTAGCCATTCCGTCAAAATATTGAAAATCCCACTAATCCTCAATAAGAAAATGCGTTTTCTAATAACATTTTTCTTATACAACTACAGACAATGAAGAACATGTAGAGACAGAGGGATTAATCATTGCCGGGCCAAACAAATTAATGGCAATCAAATAAGATAGAATTAGCTTGCAACCCTCTGGCTTTACAACTTAAATATTGAGTTTGTGATTAAACCTTATGATGAGATTGAAGTATATGTTGACCTTTGTTCACTATGAGAGTGCAAATCGCAGGTGCACGGCCGGTTGCGTTCAAGTAATAAAGTAAGCTTTTTGAGTCCAAGTTGTTGATCACTTGAGGAACATTTACTTTTAATTACACAACTTTAATCAATTTAGTTCTAACAATGAAACACACGCACAATGAAGATCTTAATTTTAGAAAATAACTTAAAATCTACAAAATAAGAAAATATAAAAAATTGGAAAATTTCGAAGAAAAACATGGTTGGGACTCAAGGTTTCGTTTAACCGTCATTTAATTAATTCTACAAGCCAATTAACAAATTACTTATTTACGATATTAGATCAATTTTTTAATTTTAGTTAATTACCTATCTCGAGCAAAATTAATACTAATTGATTGGTTAACATACTATATTTCTATGTTGATTAAAACCAAACAATCGCATTAAATCTTTTGTGAAAATAGCTCAATGGATTATCTGGGCCTCTATCCCCTACACGAACCTAGGGTTTCTACTATTGGTATAAAATGTACAATCTTCTCTAATGATGTACAAATCACTAACTATAATCATTCATTGGCCACATAACTAAAAATACAAGAAACACATGAAAATAAGTATTTTAACATTAAAAAGCAAATATTGAACTAAATCAAGGCTAAGTTAAATTTCAACTATAAATCCCAACATATATATATTTAGCCCATATTAAAAAATTGATAAAATGAGAATATTTATAGCAATACATTACAAATATGGCAAAACAATTGAAAAAAAAATACAAGGTTATAGATAAAAATCCCTTTTTGATTTTGGTCCTGTCTTTCCCCAAATATTTCTCCACCTTGTCGCATTCTCCCTTTGCTCCAGGTTTTCCCCTAAAATATCAAGAAAAATGAAAGAGAAAAAGAAGAAAAGAAAAAGAAAAGAAAATGGAAAGGAAGAAGAAGCATAATTTTCTTTCTAGGCGATTGGTTTTAACATTTAAAACCTAGAAAATTTGCAGCCAATTTCCTATGTTTTGGAAAAACATTTAAAATGATCTCCATGTTTTTAAAATTAGCGCCTAGGCGCCAATTGTAATACTCCGAAATTTTATGATCGTTTAGGTTGCTCATTTAATTTTTTTGGATAGTAATTTAACTTTTCAAATTTTTATATGGCCAAATTATTAGTGATTGCCTCGTGGCATTATTTGGTGATTGAGAGTTAGAATAATATGTTAGTTAATTAAATGTTTAGAATACAATGTTAGTTAATTGTTTAGAATACAATGTTAGTTAATTAAAAGGTTTGGCATGCATATTAAATTGTAATGGTGCAAGCATGATGTGTTAAGCAAGTTGGAGGTGGTTAAATATTAAGCAAGCATGAGGTGTTGGTATAAACCATGAGCTGGTTACAATTGAAGCCAATGCATGGATAAAAATGAATCAAATGGCTATGTGGAAAGCATGGCAATTTATTTGGTAATTAGTCACCCTTTATCACCTTGCTTAGTCATATGTTTCTTGCCTTTAAATACTTGGGAAAGGTTACTGCAAATGGCACATAAAAATCAGAATATTTCTTGCAAATAATAGAAAGATAGGATACGTGAAAAAGGAAAATGAAGGCTAGCATTTTCGAGTACAATTTTCAACCCCAAGTGTTAAGGTAAGATACTTTCTATGTTCAAGTGGTAGGATTTCATGGTAATATTTATGCTTAAGCTATGCATGAGAACCATAATATGAAAGTGTGGACAAGTCCACAAAGTTAGATATCTATTTATGTCTTAGGACAAGTCCGAAAGGCACCGGCAAGCCGGAATATGCAAGTATGTGGTTGAATGCTTTCTTTTGTGTAGTATTAACATGTTAAATCCGAGCATGGTATCTTACTGAGTATTATTTATACTCATAGTATGTTATACTAAATTTTCAGATCCATGATCGTTGAGTTGAGTTGGTGGAAGTTGGTCGGCCTACTCGATGATGGGACAAAGTTATTTTGTATCTAAACTTCCTTCCCATATGTTTTGTTCAGAGACTGCCTTCCTTATGTTTTGTTTATGATGGTATTTATTATAAGCATGTATATAAGACATGAGGTACTATGGTACTAGAAGTAAACTTTTTAATTATATCTTTCATGTTATGCTAAGAGGCATGCTTATAGTTGTTTTTCCTACGAGCACAAGAATCACAATTTTGTACATTTTTAGTCCATTTTACCTCCTTTTGCTTTATTCTATCTCACAGGTGATTTTTACCTACAAAAGCCATAAATACACAAATATGAATTCACTCAATTTAATCCATTGCTTGTACACTTGGTTGTGAATGGAATCACATATATATAGGAAAATGCAAATAGGCCACGTAGGTTAGTGGTCAGCCCAAGCCCAAAATGTGGTTGCTTAGTTTAATAGGCCAAATTCAATTAAATAATAGATGTTAAGTCAGCCAATGTATGACCCCCTCTGTAATGTGTAATCCACGTCATTTATAGGTATTTTAATAGTCCCCCCAAGTTTAAGTCGTACATTCACATGCATGTCGAACTTTGAAATATAAGTAGTCATGTTTTACAGATTGCCTAAAAAATATGAGCTGCTCAATAAGTGAGGACTTATGAACTGCCTAAAAAATATGCATAAATTCCAAATAGGTGAGGACATACGAATTGCTTTGAAAATATCTGTATGAGTATGAATAAACGAGGGCTTACATATTGTATCGAAAGATGTCGTATATAATTTCTCAAAATTTCGGTAATATCTCATCTGTAATATAGACTAAACCAACTTGTAATACATTACAATATATTCATTGCACATATACTAAATAACTTTGGGGTCCATTTGCTCCTCCAAATAATGACAATAAAGAGAAATAGTGATAGTTTAAATTTCTCCAAAATATAATGTGATCATGCATCGTAACAAAATATAATGTGTAGAAGGACTATCATGCATCATAGTAGATCATATGTTTGCACAACTCAATATAATAGTATTATGAATGTGAAGCAAGTAACATGTTCATAATGTAGATAACATGACATATGTACTTTGCAATACTAATATAATGTATACGCTAGTAAAACTAATGTAATGATTCTAAATACTACTTTCACAATAGTTCCAAAGTATGAGTCGAATATTTATATGTGGGTCGGACTTGAAATATACACCATTGTGATGAAGTTGATGTCTAGATGAGACTGAATATACAAGCAGTTGTGATAAGTTGATGCAAAGGCAATGTTCTGAATGTAAGTTGTAGAGGCAATGCTCTGGATGTAAGCAGTTGTATTGATACTGACGTCGATGAGAGACTCTGAACTGAATATAAACAGCTGAACTAATACTGATGCAGAGGTAGACTCAGAACTGAATATAAACAGTTATGATGAAGCTGACATCCTTACATGGGGACGCATCCATGTCAAGGGCTTCTTCCAGGTGGATGGTGCAGCCGTGGAAAACATCATCTTCATAAGTATCCGAGGCGGGACCTCTTAGTTGAAAAAAATAGTTGGTTGAGGTGCCTCTCACCTCTCCTTTCGAAGTAGACATCTTTGCATGGGAATACACATCCATGGCAATGGTTTCTCTTAGGTGGATGGTGCAGTTGTATGATGCATCATCTTCATAGGTATAAAGGTAGGCCCACTCTTTTCCTTACGAAGTGGTAAATGACTTCATTGTATGGTGGATGGTGCATCCATGACAAGGGCTTCCTGCATGTTAGATAGTTTATCCATGCTAGGGATAATGTAAGATCTCTGAAGATAGGTAAAGATGTGACATAGCGAAGCAGCAGCAATGCTCTGAAAGATAGGCAGCTGTGATGTAGCTGAAGTAGAGACATTATGAGCTCTCCGAAGATAAATCTTGCTATGATATAGCTAATATAAAGGCATGATGAGCTCTCTGCCATAGTCCCGTAGGCAAGGCATCTTAAAGATCGAAGAATAAATATTGAACGGGTGGCTCGTTTAGAACTATCAGAGACTTATAGGCTAGTATCGAAAGGATGATGTCTTATTACTGTGCTAGATGATAGAGAAAATCCCGAACTAAAAGCAGAAGTACAATCATATCGTGAAACCAAGAATAAACATTTGGAGAGATGGAGAATAAACTTCTTACGATTAGCTCTCAAATTATCGGAGCCTTATGAGCGACCTTAGATAGAAGAGGTCTTATAACTAGGCTCAATGATAGTAAGAGGCGATGATTAAGCATCTCACGAAGCCAAGAATAAACATATACATATCTCTAATAGCTTTCAAATTATCGGAGTCTTATAATGGGCCTCGGAATGACGAGGTCTTATAGCTGGCTCGACGATAGTGAAATGTGAGGAATAGGCATCTCGTAAAGTTAGGAATAAGCATCGGTGAGGTGGGAATAAATATCCCGTGAATAGCTCTCGAACTATCGGAGTTTTATAAGCTGGTCTCAAAATGGCAGGATCATACAACTTGGCTTGACGATAGTAAGATACGAGGAATAAGCATCTTGCAAAGCCTAGAATAAGTGTCGACAAAGTAGAGAATAAACATCCCGTGAATAGCTCTCGAACTGTCGAAATTTTATAAGCTGGTCTCAGAATGATGAGGTCTTTGAGTAAGGCTCGACGATAGTGAAAAACGAGGAATAAATATCTCTCTAAACCAATAAATCCGTATAGTGAGGCGAGGAATAAACCTCTAACATATGAAGCTCGTAAAGGTTTTTACAAGGGCAAACACGTATGATGATTTGCCTCTTCCTTTATTCAAGGAACAAGGACCCCAAAAGATGTCGCCTATTTCGTTATTCAAGGAACAATGACTCCAAGATACCGTCTCTTCCTTTATTCGATGAATGATGACTCACATAACGATGCCTCTGATAATAGGAAATCCATAAAATATGGCCGCTTTCAATAAATAAGAAAACCACGAGCTATGTCTCACCTTCAATGATGTGAGGTCTTACAAGTTAACCTTAGACATGTGAGGTCTTAAAGATTGCCTTGAATAATAGTGGAGAAATGAGTTCAAATGGCCAACCTCACAAACATTTTGGCCAAATGGCCTTTGACTAAAATGAATAAAGAAAAAGTAATTTTAATTATTTAAAAGTCTTAAATGTCTATTTTACCCTCACTTGTATAACCAAATAAACCAAGAATTTTGGGTTGAATCCGGCCCAGTCAAGCCCGTTTGACCGAGTCTAAAAATTTAAAGAAACTTTTGATGGTTCAAGGGTTTGAACCTTCAACCTCCATTGGAAAAGTTGCTCCCCACACCACTAGGACATTGAACAATACTCATTATTTTATTGCAATAACTTATATATATCTTGTCAAATTATATTGAAATTTACAAAGTCCAAGGATTTGAACCTTCAACCTTTAAAAAAAAGTTTATTATATTGTTTTCCTCACCATTATGACATTGAACAATGTTGTTTATTTTGTTGCAATAACTTATATATATCTTGAAAAATTATAGTCAAATTCTCATTGTCCAAATATTTGAACTTTCAATATTATTTATTTTAATGCAGTAATATATATATATATATTCTAATACTATTATTATATTTTATATCATTTTAATTAAGATAAATTGAAACGATATCAATGTCGTCAATATTGTATTGAAACGATAATGACATCGTTATGTGTCAAATTCACGAAATAACATAATAACTTTCATATCGTTTTAGTACAAATTTGACGAGTTCAAAATTGTTCCAATTCAAATCATAACTACAACGACATAGATATAGTTTCTTTTCATAGAAAACGATAATTATATTATATTGGCTAAAAACAACGATTCGACCGTCCACAATCACCCATGACGTGTGATGATCGAAATAGGTCATCAAATGGGTTGATACCACTCGAATGACTTAGAAAGAGGGAACGAATCGTCGATTTTACGCATAACGACATCCATGTCGTTCTCTGTGAACTGAAACGACATTTCAGCGTAAGTTTCAATCGAAACGATATAATTATCGTTTTGTATAAACTAAAACGATATATGTATCGTTTTAGTTATGATTTAAAACGAAACGATATCAATGTCGTTAAAATTGTACTGAAACGATATGGACATCGTTATGTATCAAATCCACAAAAATAACATAACGACGTCAATATCGTTTCAGTACAAATTTGACGAGTTTAAAATCGTTCCAATTCAAATAATAACTACAACGACATAGATATCGTTTCTTTTCATGAAAAACGATAATTATATCGTTTTGGCTAAAAAAAAACGATTCGATCGTCCACAACCACCCAACATGCCTTCAACATACGTACGACGATTGAAAAATGTCATCAAGTGAGTTGCTGTCACTCGAATGACTTAGAAAGATCGAACGATGATACTTTCTTTCTATTGGAATAGTTCGAAAGTTGTATATAGTCATGAGAACACAAATATCGCCATAGTTTCTTTTGAGTGAGATCGAACCCACTTGATGATCAATTTCGATCATCCTACGTATGTCGAATGCATGTTGGGTTGTCGTGTACATCGAATCGTCTTTTTTAGCCAAACGATATAATTATCATTTTATATAAACTAAAATGATATATGTATCGTTTTAGTTATGATTTAAACTGAAACGATATTAATGTCGTAAAAATTGTACTGAAACGATATGAACATCATTATGTATCAAATCCACAAAATAACATACCGACGTCCATATCGTTTCAGTACAAATTTGACGAATTTGAAATCGTTCCAATTCAAATAATAACTACAACGACATAGATATCGTTTCTTTTCATAAAAAACGATAATTATATCATTTTAGCTAAAAATAACGATTCGATCGTCCACAACCACCCAACATGCCTTCAACATACGTACCACGATCGAAAAAGGTTATCAAGTGGGTTGATGTCACTCGAATGACTTAGAAAGATCGAACGATGATACTTTCTTTCTATTGGAATAGTTCGAAGGTTGTATATAGTCATGAGAACACAAATATCGTCATAGTTTCTTTTAAGTGAGATCGAACCCACTTGATGATCAATTTCGATCATCATACGTATGTCGAGTGCATGTCGGGTTATCGTGTACATCGAATCGTCATTTTTAGCCAAAACGATGCAATTATCGTTTTGTATAAACTAAAACGATATATGTATCGTTGTAGTTATGATTTAAACTGAAATGATATCAATGTCGTCAAAATTGTACCGAAACGATATGGACATCGTTATGTATCAAATCCACAAAAATAACATAACGACGTCCATATCGTTTCCGTACAAATTTGACGAGTTTGAAATCGTTCCAGTTCAAATAATAACTACATCTATATCGTTCTAGTTACGATGTTGACTGAAACGAGTTCCAACTCGACAAATTTGTACTGAAACGATATGGACGTCGTTACTTTGTTACGGGAATGATTTCAATATCCTTATGAAAATTATGAAAATGATATTGAAGTCATTTTTTATTACAGGAACGATGTCCATATCGTTACGAAAATTAGTATGTATTTTATACTGAAACGATATCCAAGTCGTTCTTTTTGTTACGGGAACGATTTCAATATCGTTACGAAAATCAGTGAAGCAGTGTGTATTTCTTACGGAAACGATATTGAAGTCGTTTTTTATTACAGGAACGATGTCCATATCGTTACGAAAAATCAGCGTGTATTTCATACTGAAACGATATTCAAGTCGTTTTTTTGTTACTGGAACGATTTCAATATCGTTATGACGATCAATGAAGTAGTGTGTATTTCATATTGAAACGATATTGAAGTCATTTTTTATTACAATAACGATTGTATTTCATATTGAAACAATTTCATCTACTCTTCGAGGACTATCTTCACTTACATCAAAATCACTACAATTTACAAATATTCCATCACCGTTATCATAGTTAGCATCATCATCCGTTCGAACATGTTCCTCCTCGCTGTTCATATTTGCAATTTTTCTTCACCCCCTATTAGTAATAAACATCATTCATCACCAAAATCTTCTTCATTTTCAACTTCAATTGAAAGGGTTACACAAAGAAAAGTTTCTTTACAGACAGATAGAAACCACTTCACATTATTGTCACAATCAATTATGGTCGGAGCAGCTGGAGCTTTAGATAATATAAGGACAAGAGCTGAAATCTCCATTTTGTACACCCTCGTATCGATAGGGCTGGGCAAAATGTCCGAACCGAACCGAACGGATTTTTTTAAATTAAAAACCCGAACGGGTATCCGAATCGAGAACCGACGGGTTCGGTTCGGTTCTAGACCAAGAACCGAATAACCGAATTTTTTTTTTTTTTTACAATTGAGCATTTGTGTTTCAAGTATATTGAATATAACCCAAACCGATCAACATAAAAAAATTGAAAAAAAAAAACCACTAAATATAAAAGGGACAGAGCCCTAGAATTTTCGATCTTCTCTTCTTCAAAACCGACCAACATAAAAAAAAATTGCAAAAAAAAGCCACTAAATATAAAAGGGAAAGAGCCCTAGAATTTTCGGTCTTCTCTTCTTCTTCTCTCTCCAGTCCATTCCTGCCGCACAACAAGTTTCTCGTCCAGTCATGAGTCATTTTCACTCAACTTGAAGAAGTCCTCCTCCTTCTAGTTCACACACTAAGTTGGAGTACTCTCGTAATTATTCTTTTCATATTTAAGAGACGTGAGATTTTACCCTCTTAACGCTAATAGTGCTTTCGTTCTTTTATCGTGTTTACAATGACAAATTTTTTAAGCCTTCCAAGAGCTTTGCACAGAAATTTCCAACTCTAGTTACTGGATTCTTTTTCTTTACATGGTACTCAAGAAATTGTTAACATTTTAATGGTACATGGCAAGTCAAGCAATCGATAATTACATTACATAGTTGGTAAGTATTTTTAATACTTTAAAATATTACGTTCATTTGTAAAAGCTAATATTGAACCTGGTCAATATTCACACGCAAATTCACTCGGTGAAAGTACTGAGCATGTTGGGATTGCCTCACTTCTCACAATGTTTTCAGAAAATATGAATGATTTTGGTACCGCTTCTCAAAATGGAGAATATGGTTAGATGCTTTTATATGTTACATTTTGGTTGGTAAGCAGTGGAGCAGTAACTGTTTGAGGGAAGCAACAAAAAAAATTATGATCTATATTGTATAGTACTAAAGTGTTAGTATTTTGTGAAAACTTTCTAATATGTTATGGATTAATTATTCAAGATGCACTGACAAAGTTTTCTAAATGTATTTATATAGTGTTATTATAAATGTTAAAAAAATTAATTAGAGTAGGGACCGAACCGAACCGAACCCGAACCCGAACGGTTCCATAATTATATCTGGAACCGACGGTTCCATTTACGAAATACCCGAAAATTTCTGGAACCGAAAAAACCGAACCGACCCGCGCCCACCCCTACGTATCGATGTTCAACACCTCTTTGATTTTTTCATACAATTCCACATAAGAAATAATTTTCGCAACAAGAATAAGTGTTGTTTTTCCTTTGCCATTCACTGCATATTTTCATTTCCATGCACTTTCAATTGACTTTTCATATTCAATTGGATAAACTGATATCCATATCATATTCGCGGTGTCCATAACTGTAATTCAATATAAAAATTTCATCAAATTTCAAACATAACACAATACTGATAACGATATGTAAGTCGTTATGGATTGTATAAAACGACATGTAAGTCGTTATGTACAAAAAAAAATTCAAACGTACGTTTTATAGTACAACAATGAAAAGAATAGCCAAACATGCCTTTACCAACTTACATTACCCTCCAATTAATACAAATAACTGGAAATGAAAAAATGGGTTGGGAAGTAACCCATATCAAAATCCTAATCCAATGTTAAAATGAATTCAAAATCATTATTCACAAATGAACACCACAAACATATATACAACAACATAAAAAAAATTATTCAAAAAAATGGAGAAAGAAAGTAACCCAAAAATTGAAAATTTACAATACCTTCTTCTTCTTCAAATGCCCAACAAGAATGTTGAAAGAGTATATTACCCACTTCAACCAAATGAGTGTTTAAGGGAAAGAGAATGTAGAGTTTATGGTTTCTTTAATTAGAGAAAAATGATGATGAGAAAATGAAAGAATTTCATACCTCTAGTTTGCAGAGAGCCGATTTTTGAAGAAAATGGAAGCTAGAATTCAATTAGGTTTAAATGGAAATTGAAATGAGAATTAGGGCAATAATGTCTTTTTGTGTACAAGGACATTCTAGTCATTTACAAATTATATTTTTCATATATTTGGGTCTTTTAACTAAAGAAGTTAGTTGATGGTCTTTTTAAATAAAAATTTGGTTTGACTAGACTAAGTAAATGAAGTACCCATTATGTTTGTTAGTTGACAGTCATCCGATAATTGATCTTTAACGTAATTTTAATCAATTCGGTCTGATTTTCAAGGAACGCGGCGGGAGCCATGTTAGGACACATGTTGGTTTAGTCGTTTAGCTAATTTTGGGGTTGGTGCAGTTATTTGTAAGAATAGATCAAATTGAACACTTATTTCATCATTAAAATGAGTTTCTTTTTTGTGAAAGAAAAAAAAAAACGCGTTAGCTTTTATCAGCTTTTGACTTCTCTTGTTCATATTTTCATTTTTCTTATTCTTTTATTAATCAGATGAAACTTCAACGTGGTATATTTTGTTTCCAAATAGAATAAAAGTCAGTTCTATTGTGACTTAATTTTGTTAAGAACATATCGTTTAAAAAAAGTTACGAATTTACGAATGGAATTATTTTATTGAGATATGTGTAATAAAGAAAAAAAAATTATAATAGGGAGCAGACTTTCAATATATGGATATGCAAAGATCCCAAATTTTAGTTTATTTTAATTTAATTCATTAAGGACAATTTTCAACTATTCTGCTGTTAAGAAGACACTGGACTCTCATGCCTAAACAATTAATTTTTATGGAAAATAAATAAAATGCCATGTAAAAGAAAAGAAGAGAAGGAAACAGTTGCCTGCTCTCTTTTGACTCAAACCCTTGTTTTTTACTCAAACTGCCAATCATCGTCACCCCGTTGTCTCCTTGAAATTGTCACCCATTCATCATAACGAATTAAAATTGTTGGCAGTCATATTGTGACCTAATCTTCTACCTAATCGCTATATAGTACCCTAGAAACAAAAATAGTAAAACGGTGTCACAATTCTAACAAGATTTTTGTCAAATTTCCTTCGCGGTTTGCAAAATAAGAGTTCATGACCCTAATTAGAGTGGACAAATTGACAAAGACCATCCTAAATGTAGCCCTCTAAAGGAGAAAAGGTCAATAGGATGGTTCTATTAAATACGTGGTAGTACTGACTATTTAATCAAGTACTTTGAATTTCAAACCATTACAATCATTGGCTAATCGACATCCGAAGTTGTAAATAGAGAAACAAAGTGAATTTTGAATGTTGATGTGTCATGATTTGAATGATTCAAGATTCGAGATGTCGTGATCTAATTGACTGATCCTACCATGTATGCATTACGAGAGCTAGCAAAGATAATGATTCGTTGATTGTGGAGGAATGATCAATAACTAGGTTACGAGCAAAGAAGCTATGGGATTACTTATTCATGTTACGGTGGATGAAATATTGACCACAACAAGCAAAATGACAAATTTTATATTGGGCTTGAAAGAAGAAACAAGATGAATCAATGTGGTTCAAGCAACGGACGAGGAAATTGAAATGAGTGATTATGCAACTGCATAATCTACCAAGGCATGGGGCCACTTGCCTCTATACCGAAACCAAACTGAAAGCTGTCAATTGGTCTATGCAAACGCATGCATAAAGCCTACGCGGCCGCATAGTCAAAAATGGGTCTCGTTTTTCCAAATTTCACATAAACTTCTATTTTACTTAAAATACTTTTTATGATATCTTTTTAATATCTTTTAGGTGTAATTCCATTTTTAACTATGTTTTATGGATTCCATATAAATAGAATCATTCTTTTCATTGTAAAAACACACAATTTGAGAGATATTATTACAAGACATATTGTTTTCTACTCATTTTTTATTGAATTAATTTTGAATTTATCAAAAATTAAATTCTTGTGCCATTCATCAATTTAAGTAAGGTTCATAAGATTTGTGATCACGAGGTCAAGATATTGTTGGCCGATTGTTTTGGGTTCTTTAGTTCAATAATTTATTGGGTCTAGCTTTCAAATATTGATTCTTGACTTTCTTGAGTTTGATCTAATCTGTCGTAGGTTTCGTAGTTTCAATTGTTACGTGGGTTCACATCAGTTGGTATCAGAGTTTAGACTCTGAAAATTAAGGTTATATCATTTAATTCATTATTTGTTTTTGTTTGAGTCTTCATCTTCATTTTTCGTGTTCTTCATCTTTTAAAGAATTCAATCCAATTAAATATACAAAAAAAAAATCAAAGTTGTTTGTGCACTAAAATAGTGCCCTAATGGATAGACAAGAAGCGTAGATTGAGAGGTAAGACACATTGCTTGCTAATTTGCATAAGAAACAACCTAGAGAAGTTCACAACACAAGGAGGCAAGGTAAATTGGATCCTATAATGGGTATTGGTAGTGTAAATGAAGTAGGTAGTGGAATTGATTATGATGCATTAGTGGAGGATGAAATATAAATGATGAAGAATAGAGGAAATATGCATGATAGGAGGGCTAGTGATTATGTTGAAGATTAGGCTGATAGAAATATGGGCAGTATTAAAATAACAATTCCTTCATTCAAATGAAGGAGCGATTCAGAGGCATATTTGGAATGGGAGAAGAGATAGAGCTTACATTTGATTGTTATAACTATTCAGAGGAAAAAAATGTAAAACTTGCTATCATTGAGTTTTCTGATTATGCTATCATTTGGTATGATCAAATAGTAACATCTAGGAGAAGAAATCATGAGAGGTCTATTGAAATATGAGGAGAATTGAAGGCTATCACGAGGAGAAGGTTCGTCCCTAATCATTACTATAGGGATCTTTATCAAAAATTATAAAGTCTTTATCAAGGATCGTAGGGTGTGGAGGATTATCACAAGAAAATGGAGATTGTTATGATTAGAGGGTTTGTGGAGAAGGATTGGGAGGGCACCATAACCCGATTTTTGAATTGTTTGAACAGGGGATATAGCTAATGTGGTAGAACTACAATATTATGTGGAGTTGGAGGACATGCGTAGTAGGATACCACTCATTCAAGGCATTGAGCATCAAATTGATTATGTACCTAGATATGACATTCCAAACAGGCCGACTTCTCAAGCAAATAAGGGACGAGGAGATTGGGTTTTGGTGCATATGAGAAATGAACACTTTCTGGCTCAAAGTAAGTCAAAGTTGTAACCAATAGGAGATGGATCGTTCCAAGTGTTTGAAAAGATCAATGGCAATGTCTATAAATTGGATCTTCCAGGTAAATAAAACATTTATAATACTTTCAATGTTTCTGATCTTTCCTTGTTTGATACAAGTGGATATTCGATGACGAATCATTTTGAAGAGGGAGGGAATAATGAGATCCATAATACGAGAGCTAGCGAGGACAAAGGTCTGTTGATTGTGGAGGAATGACCAATGACTAAGTCACAAGTAAAGAAGGTCATGAAAGCTATGAGATTACTTGTTGAAATTACGGTGGATGAAACATCGACCACAAGAAGCAAAATGACAAGTTTCATATTGGACATGAAAGAAAAAATAAGATAGATCAACTTAGTTCAAGTAACGGTCGAAAAAACTGAAATGAATAATTATGTGACCGCATAGTGTACCAAGACATTCTATCACATGCCTCCATACCAAAACCAAACTGAATGTGTCAATTAGTCTATGCGACCGTATGCATGAAGCCTATGCGGCCGCATAATACAAAATTGGAACAAATTTTGCATAAACTTCTATTTTAGTTAAAACTCATTTTATGGTATATTTTTTTTATATCTTTTAGGTATAATTCCATTTTTAACTAGGTCTTGTGGATTCCATATAAATAAGATTATTCTTTTCATTGTAAAAACACACAATTTGAGAGATATTATTGCAAGTATATTGTTTTCTAATTATTCTTTATTGAATTAATTCCAAATTTATTAAGAATCAAATTCTTGTGGCTTTCGTCAATTTAAGTAAAGTTCATAAGTTCTGTAATCATGGGGTCAAGATATTGCAGACGATTGTCTTAATTATTTGATTCAATTATTTATTACATCGAATATTCGAACGTTAATTCTTAGCTTTCTTGGAAGTCTAATTTGTCGTGGGTTTCTTAGTTTCAATTATAACATGGGTTCACATCATAGGATCATCCTACCGACACCTTTCTCCATACAAAGACATTGAAACCTTGTATTCCATTTGCACTTTATGTTTAGATACGCTTATTAATCTTACTTTAAATAAACTATTAGGATAAATAGCACTATCTATCCCTCATTTTTTTCCAAAATGGGCGGATCTACACCTATCTTTAATTTTTGGCGCTAACCAGGTCCAACCTTTTGAAAATTAGAGTAAGATATCTCTGTCAAAAAATCCTTCTAAATTGACAATTAAAATGTTGTAAAAGGACAATATTACCCATTACACGAGAAAAAGACAAAAAAAAAATGAAAAGGAAAGGAAAAAAACTATCATTCTTCAATGATCCACCTAAGCGGCTAAGCCATTTCAAAATCATTCATCTTCTTCCTCCACCCCAACCACCAAAACCTACCACCAAGCAACTCTACTCACCGTCGCGGATGATTCATCAAAACTAAAGATTTTGTCCTTTAAATGAAAGGAAATGAAATAAAATAGAAACGTTGGGAATGAGTAGAGCCAAAAATCCAAAAGATGGTCAAATATGCAAATTTTGGGAAAGGTTAGGGACAAAATTGGAATTTACCTAAACTATTATTATTGAAGTCTTATGATAGAACTACGAACACAAATAAGCATATCAAGCGAAAAGAATTATAAGTATCTTACCACATTTCTATTTGTAGCGGTTCAAGCTTTATTCTCAATGAGCATGTATCGAAGCAAGATTTACTACTACCATAATCTAAGTAGATAATTATTGGTGTAATGCACTCGTCATAAAATTATGTGTCGCCTTTAAACAACTTATTGATTGACAAAACTTTAGATCATGAAATTTACTACTATTATATTCTAGTTTGATATATATATATATATATATATATATTGTGTTGTACTGTGTCTAGGGATGACAAAAAAGCTCGTCGACTAGAGTGACTCTGGCTCAGCTCGTAAAAAGCCCGAGCCAAGGCCCATTTACCCCCGAGCCAAGGCCCGGGCTGGCTCATGGCCCGGGCAAGCCCGCCATTTAATTAAAAAAAATTAAATTTAAGTGAGAAAGCAGCTTTGAAGCCGCCTGCCTTTGTATTTAAAAAAAAAAAAAATCAAAAAAACTGGAGCCGGCTTGGCCCGCTAAGGCTAGGGGCGAGAGCCCAGGTCGAGCCTCGTTTTTTTGGTCGGGTTTTGCCCAAAAAAGTCCGACCAAAAAAAACTCGAGCCTTTATTTTCGGCTCGGCTCGTTGACGTAGCTAACTGTGCCACGTGTTACCATTTGCTAGCAAGAGTTAATAAAGTAATAAGGTGTCTATTTTGATGGATCAACTTTAATTTGAAATTAATTAAATAAATAATCCTGCCAATCCCAAAATTTAGATGGAATAAGAGAGAGCCAACATTTTAGGACAATCAAAACAAACAATATTCATAAATGTAGTTAATTTTAACATTAATTTGTAAGGTATTCCGCCAAATGTTTCAAGGGATCCGAATATTAAGGAATTATTGTCCAAAAATAATGACTTAAACTAAATATAGCATGATAAAATAGATGATAGAGATTTGCTTGAATCATAACCAAACCCCCTATATATTCCCTGCCTCACCACCACCTTGAACCTTCATGCACAAGGCAGCAACCCACATACACGGGCAGGATACGGTGATTTGTTCGAGAGAATTTTTTGCCGTTCTTGTCACCACGTCATTACTTACAATGGAGATGAAGAAGATCACATGCGCTGCCCTCATTGCAGCCGCCTCCATGAGTGCTGCCATGGCGATCACAACCGCTCCTAGCGAGGCACCAGCTCCGGCAGTCATCAGCAACGCCATCGCTGCCTTTCCCGCTATTGGTTCATTTGTCGGGGCATCCCTCTTGTCTTTTGTTGCCATCTATGTGTACTAAACTTAATATTAAAATGCGTTAAAGAAAGATGTTATTCATACATATAGACGATCGAGATGAATGAATATTAATGGTTATCTCATAATCTCTTTCTCATTTCTTCAATGTAATGGATGTATCATATGCAGTGGAAATGGAATGAAGGAATTACTTATTATTCTGTATTTGATGCAATTGTTTAATCGCCATCGAGGTAGATGCTAAACCCAAATTATCTTAACATTTTGAACAAGAACTGTCAATTCAATCTATCGAATGCCTTGGCAATAATGTATAAATCGGGTTCGATCGCGCTACGTGTACATAATCATTTACCTAATCGGGTTATACTCCCAAACTTATTTATTAACAAAAAAATGTTATACAAACAAGGTCAACGACGGGGCATTTTCCAAGGATTGAAGTGGCAGTTTTTGATTAGCAATGTTTCTTTAGTTTTTATTTATCTGTCAATGAGAAAATGCCAAGTGTATGTGTGTATTTTTTCCTATCACTTACCGCGTCCCTATAGCATTTCTCATTTATTAATCACATGTAACAATTCTTGAGCTAAAAGGATGTTGTCACCAATGATTTTTATGACTATAAGTGGGTCACGCAAATGCCTAAGGCCCCGTCAAGGCGAGGGCCACCATAAAAAAAATTTATTATGTGTATTATATATATAAATAATAAAGAGAAATTTTCAAAAAAAAAAAAAAAAGTTTATATTTTCAAAGTGTTAAAAGTATTTTAATACATTTGTGACTTGTCAATTTTTTTTTTTTCATTTTTAGGTTGACTCTTCCCTTTCTCTCCAATTTCTCTTTGTACAATTTCTTATTCTTCTTCTTCTTCATTGACCTTTCCATTTTTATTTTAACAATCTCGGCTTGTTTAGTCATCTCTAATTCCACATCCGTCAGGTTCAACCCTCTTATAAATTCTCTAGCTTGCGCTTACAATCTTTGACATTAATACTTACTTGTATGATTTTTTCCTTTAGTTTTCATGCCTTCTTATATATTTTTTTGGTATTTTTCAATTTTTTCTTGTTTTTCTAATTTGGTATGAAAGTGTAAAATTGGTCGGATCTTTAGATAATTAGATGTATAACCCATTTTTGTTGTATGTATATAAATATACTTAGTTTTTCAGAGTAGTCTGTAATGGTTGCTCGATATTTTATTTTATTTTCTACAACTAATTAATTATAAGTATGCAAATCCAATTGGTTTGATCTTTTATTGATTTTGGATTATAATATGTCTACTAGAAATTATTTATTTGGACATAAAAGATAAAAAAAAAAAAAAAAGAAGAGAAGAACTGAAGAGTTTATTCAATCTCAAATGTTATGAATAAGTTTCTTGATCTAGTTTTTAAGGAACAAAACTGACGTATGAAAGAAAAGAAAATTCATCATCATTATCTTAGTCACAAAATTTGGATTCTGAATTGTTTTAATCTCAAAAAAGATCAATAAAAGACCGCAAAAATAGCAAAAAAAATTATCTATATCTTTCACCAAATTTTCATTTTTTTTTTTTAATCACATGGTCTAAACAAATATCGCACATTTAGTTCATTCTTTCACAATTCAATGAAATGGTAGCTAATTGTCTTAAGCATTGATAATAGAAGTAAAAACAATACACAAAGATGAATTGAATAATTAAAACTAAGAATTAAAATTGAGGTTCAAATTAGGATTCATAGTTCGCACTAACAAAGAAATTAGCTATACATCGTGATTGAAATAACACAAATTGAAATTAGAATACATAACTGGATTAATTTTTGAATTATTCACTGAATTGAATTGAAGAAAAATAAATATTGTTCGACTTATCCCCTGTTTGGTACACATTAAAATTTTTATTCTCATTCTTCTACTTATTTTCAACCACACATTCTTTAATAAAATAATATTTTTCATCACATCAAAAACTTTTCATTCTTTTTCAACCACACATTTTTCATCAATCTACTATTTCAAAATACATTCGTTCAAAATAATATAGCTCAAACACACCCTTAAATTTACTCCTAAAATAGATCACTTAAATATCCAATGTACCATTTCTTTTATCTCCTCCTCTATTAAAAGAGTGAATCCGCAGTTCACTGTTCATTTATGGCATATTTTGGTTTTCCCTGTTTATCCCCAGTTTCTTAACAAATTCCTCCTCTCTGTCCTCTATCTATATCTATATAGGACAATCTATATATTAAAAAGAGTTACTGTTCGGAGGAAAAAAAGGGTGGCGCCGTGAAAAAAAATAGGCGCCGAGAATTTGCTTTTACCAATTAAAATGTAGGCGCCGAAATTCACTGTATTTTCTTTCTTTAGTCGGTCGTCGATTTTCGCCGCTTTTGTTTTTTGTTCGAAGGCGGTGCTGTTTAGGGTTTTGTAAAAACAAAGTAAAAAAAACTTTAAGTGTTGGATGTAACAGAAAAAATTGCACAAAATAAAAAGTATTGTATATAAAAAATATATATATATAGCACTCCCTCCGCGAGCGGAGGACTGGCTCTTCTCGCGGAGGGCATAGCCTCCGCGAGCGGATCCCGAATGGGAGTACCTCCGCTCGCGGAGGCATTGGCCTCCGCGAGAGGAGGCAGTGCTCTTTAAATCATAAACCACGGTGGTTGTATTCTTATATAAATAGTGGAAGAAGAACCTCCTCTCGCTGAGGTCCGTTATTATTTTATTTTATTTTTTACTGTTGTGCTACCAATAATTTACAGTTTTTTATTGTTGTATTAAGCATTTAAGATTTTCAATGGAAGAAGAACCTCCTCGCGCGGAGGTCCATTATTATTTTATTTTATTTTATATTGTTGTGCTATCAATAATTTACAATTTTTATTGTTGTATTAATCATTTAACATTTTCAATATATTTTGTTCGTTCTTCCTCCAAAATCATTTAATAATTCTACTTATTTACAAATTATAAATACAATTTCACTTATTAATATATATACTTGGAGTTTTTATTTTTATTTATTATAAACTATAAATACATTTTCATTTCTTAATAATCCTAACAGTTACTATTCCTTTTTATTTAAATAAATTAGTTTAGTTCATGTTTATTTATCGTTTATTTAAATTAATTTAATTCAGGTCTCCTTTATTTTAAATTTCATGTTGGAATTGGATATTAAATATAAAGAAGAAGAAAAAAAGCAAAAAAAAATAAAAAATGAAACCTCCGCGTGCAGAGGAAATGGCACAAGAAGAAAAAAAACATAAAAAGCCAAGAATTACACATTGTAATATAAAGGCAAAAAAAAGGCAAAAAAAAATAAATTTGAAAGTCTCCGCGTGTGGAGGTTCCAAACCTCCGCACTCCAAACCTCCGCACGCGGAGGATCTGGGCCTCCGTGTGCGGAGGCTTTGGCGGAGGTTCCAAGCCTCCGCACGCGGAGGCCCAGATCCTCCGCGTGCGGAGGTTTGGGACTCCGCGCGCGGAGGCTAATTACTTTGTTTTTCTGCTTTTTTTTCTTGTTTCTCTGTTTTTTTTTTCCTAATTTTGTGCTAATAATTTACTCAAGGGAGATGTGATACTGGGTTTTGTATGATTGATAAACAAGGATTAATTGGAATGGCGGCAGATTGGAGCAGATATTGTTAAGAGAGCATTGAGTTATCCATTGAAGTTAATAGCCAAAAATGCTGGGTTAAATGGAAGTGTTGTGATAGAGAAGGTGAGGCTTGACTCAACTGCTTTCGTGTCATGTTCAAAATTAATCGTTCTAGAGCTTGTATCTGAATTGTGTTCAATTGACATGAGATTCTTTGTTTAGGTGTTGGCCAATTATAATCCTAAGTATGGTTACAATGCCGCAACTGGAACATACGAGGATCTAATGGCCGTTGGCATAATTGACCCCACAAAGGCAAGTTCCTTTACTGCATCTTGTTTCTAAACATCAAAGTTGTATGAATTTTAATTAATATGGTTCAACTAACTTGTTATTTAGCACGTTAACTCAGTTTTGATGTTTATTTGTAATTAACTGAGCATTGACATTTAGTGTTCCATCCTTAAATCGTCAACGTGTAGTTTAATGAAAAGTTGGGCATTTAGTTACTTATTTCTTCATGGATCATGTAGCATAAAAAGTCTTGATAGAGATCTCCATTGGAAGAAAATTGATAGATTTTCGTGTTGATAATACTCGTGTTATGTTCTCGTATTCTGAGGCCTCTTTCAAATGATTAGCGTATTTTCAAGGTTAAAATATAGTTATTTCGTTGCGAAGAAGGGAAATTAAAAGCGTTGTCCGATCAATAAGGGTTAATATATAGAATTGTGTAAAACGGTTAAAGGTCGGACTTTCTGATGATGATTGATGGCGGGGGAGGGACCTGAACCCTAAATAAGTTCTGTTTGCTTTTGTTTCTTTTCACTTACTACATCTTTAGGAATTCGATTAATGCTCATTGGAAGTGAAACATTAATTTCGTTCTAAGTAAATGATTTGGATACTCATAAATAACACAATAACCTCTTACCTTTTTCAGATTTTGTTTAGTAGTAAGAGAGTATAATGTTGTCTACGATACGATATATAAGGCCTTTTACTCCTGATGTTGAGCTTAAATGTTTTTGGTCCCATGATGAAGATGGGCTGAACTGATATACACTGTATTTATGTTTTTTTAGCGGGCATGCTGATGTTTCTGGGACTATAACTCGTAGGCTCATGTTTTTCATGCGTGATTTAGTCACTGGATATGGTGGAACTGTCAGAAATTCTTATGCGAATCAAATTGTTCAGTTCTCCTATGGTTCTGATATTTTCAACTCTTTATTGTATCTCCTAATCCTGTATTCTATTTTGATCAATCAATATGATATTTAAGGTTTTTGTTTTACGTTGTTATTATCATTAAATAGCACGCTAATAAACATATAATAAGTACAAAACTCGTGCATCGCACGAGGCGCCAACTAGTATGTATAAAAGACAACAAATGGCAGTACACTGATTTTTGAGAAATTGAAAAGGTGCACTACATTGTAATTAATTAGACACAATTATCCTTTTAATTTTAATAATAACTAAATTAATTAGCTTTATAAATGATTAGTTAATGTGAAATGAGCAAAGATTTAGACCATTTTGTGTAGAATAGAAATTTTAGAATAGTGATTGATGTGAGAATGTGTGGTGGAAAAGAGATGAATTTTTTTAAATTTGTGTGTAATATTATTTTATTTGGAGAATGTGTGGTTGAAATGAAGAATGAGAATGAGAATAAAAAATTAATGGGTGTCAAACAGGGGCTTAATATGAAATGTTTGACTAAGTTACTGTGAAAATTTTATATGAATAAGAATGATTTTCATGACATTTTCCATCTTTCATACCTACACTTGGTTCATTTTTTCTATCATTTCAACTCGTCTTTTCAGAGTTTTTCATATCATTTGAGGTAAGAATACATTAGTGAAAAGTGATAGATTCTTATTTATTGATGTTTATATAAATTTTTGACATGAAATACTCTAAGACCTTCGGGTCGATTTCTATGTCAAATCCTACGGGATAGACCGTTAGGTCGAATATGTAAATCCTACGAGGATATAGAACTATTGGATATCGCAATTAGTTTGCTCTAAATTTAAAAAATGTCAGTATGTTAATGTTACTTTTTATTTATATCAAGTTAAATAAAAATATGCACGTATTTTTATTGAGTGTTTTCAAAAAATACTCACTCTTATAACAACCTTTCAGATTAGAACATGTCATGTGGACATGTAGAAGATTTATTGAGTGATGCTTATGGGGTTGCTAAGTAAAAAAAAAAAATTCTAGAAATGATAACTTTCAAATTTTATCTAAGAACATTTTTATGTTAAGTTTTGTGCACATTATTTAGTAGTTTTTTTTCCCGAACATTTGGCATTTTATGTTAAATTTGAATTGATGGTTTGAAATCGTAGTATTTTTAAGATTTTATTAAATGTGAAATTTTTACTTAAATTGTTGGTTTTTCATTATTGACATATCGATCAAATTTCAAATTTTGAAAAAAAAAAAGATTTTTTTTTCGCTTAAATCAGAAAAAGTAGATTTTTGGTAACCCTTGAAGTCTATTTGTTTTATTAAAAATAAAATAAAATTTCGGAGTGTTACGGTATTCGTTCAGTGCACTTGTTTGTGCTTGCAGTCCTATCACAAGACTTGCATAATAATAGTTTATTTATTCTAAAATTAATCATTATAAAGTGTGTTGACGTTGAAAATTAAATAGGTAAATTCCAAGCCAACTTCAAAGAGGAACACGACTTCGATTAATTGTCAATGCGACGTTACAAGCGATTCAACTACTCATTTCTATGTTTATAGGAGATATTTTAAATATAGATAATGTAAGAAGATTTATAATGTGCAAAGCTGTGTCCCCTTCTTTACCACTATTTTCTCTTTTATAAGAGAAAATATACATACTTCATTAATTTCATGTCTTGTCACTTGCAATACCGAACTGGAGAAGTACACGTGTTGGAATAATTCAATTGGCCACCGAGCTCGATCTGGAAGTTTCATGATGAGTAAATCTTACAGGTGGACCCTAATAATTAATGAACAAGTCTTAGGAAAGGAGCCTAACTATTTGATCAGGGCTTAAGTAAGCACTGATGTAAGATTATTCCCTTTGAGTTTTTTTGATTGGTTGGTTCATTGATTTTGTCAGTGATTTTCAATCATTAGAATTCTCTTCCCTTGAAAGACTACACAATTTTCCTGGGTACGCTAACCATCTGAGTCGACCTCAAACTACCGATCTACCTCGTCTGTTAATCACTCATCTGCCAGTTCAGATTGTCAAGAAGTTTTTATTCATGTTCCTATTTCTTCTTTTTACCCTCCTCCACCTAGTCCCAATCCTCTGTCTAACTCTCCTAGAAATATGGAACATCATCGAAAAATGAGAGAAGCAAGGGCTCAGGAGGAAAGTCGTAGTGGGAACCAAACATGGGAGGCTGATTTCCATAGGTCGGTAGTTACAGCGGACACCCTAGATGCTAGTAGGGCCAAATATAAAATACCTTCATCTGTAGAACTAGTCATCCAATCTTCTGCCGATCGAGCTCATACTCTCCCTACGGGAGTGTGACCCTCAATACAGCTATCTTCCAGGCTGGGTTGAGGCTCCACTTTCCCAAAGTTATTCAAAAAATCTTTTCATCTTGGGGAATAGCCCTACCCAGCTTTGCCCAAACGGGTGGAGAACCTTGATTGAAACTTTAATTTCATGGAAACAATTAGGGCATCCTGAACTGAGTGTAGCCCAATTTAACGTCATTTTCACCTTTAAGGAAGATGGGAAAAATACCGACCCGTGGTATATCAGTGTTAGACCTGGAACTGGGGGACCTTTAGTTTTAGATACCCCTTCTTCAATTAAAGGGTAGAAGGAAGAGTTCTTCTATGCCTTGGGGGATTGACAATTTCATCCTACTAAGGTGGACAGGGAGGACATAGTTCTCACCCTTTATCATTCTTTCTGTGAGTAGTTGTTATCTCTATTTTTACTTCGAGTTTTGTTTTAGAATTATTATTCTGATCCTTTTTCTTTTCTCTTTCTGCAGTTTACCAACCCTGCCATTTGAGCTCAGTTCTTCAAAGACATGCATTTACAATCCGAGCTCTTTCCAACAGGCAGAGCTCCTGCAAATTCGTCATCAGAGACGAAAATTTGTTCCAAGCAGGTTTACTTCAAGCTCTGCCACCGACCTCAATTCCAACCAGACCTTCTACTTCGGTGCCTATCTCCTCTCGTAAGTGAACTAAATACCGTTGAATACATGTATATGTATGTTCTGATCTTAATACTGACATCTTTTCATTTTTTTTAGGTCAAAGTCCATAAATGAGGAGCTTTCGTGCAACAAGGGCAGCCCAAGCAGCTGAGGCTGTTAAACAAAAACAAAAGGAAGTTCATGTAGATGACCAACCTGATGAGGTGGAGGCTGAAGTCGAGGCTGATGCTGAACAACCATTAAAGCGATGCCGCTCTACCGAGCTGAAACCTATTACAGTTCCTGTTTCTCCCTCACCTCAGCCTACTCCTATTCCCACTGCTACCACCATTGTTGTTGATGCCTCATCTTCAAGGCCTCAAGAGAGGTGCCCTGACTTGCAGAGGCCAAGTGTGGAAGGCCTGGTAGGGAGCAGACCTGAGATGTTTTTGGATTTTCATGTGGCTTCCTCTCCATCAAGGGGGTCAATTACTGTCTTACCCTCTCCTTTGAGGGAGTCTGCTACCTTGATGTTTTGAAGCTAGAACAATAGGGAGCATAAGTTTCTTTCTGAGATGCCCGTCGAAGAGAGCATCATTTTAGTTCAGCTCCATTTCCATCGAGCAATTCTTCAAATGGCATATGTGACAGAAAAGGTAAGTTATTTTCCCTTCTTAAGACTTTTATTTGAATTATTCATGCTACTTAATTAAACATTTGTTCTTTTAGGTCGAAGTTGAGCTCGACAAAATGCTTGAAGTGAGGAATCAAGATAATATGATGTTCGAGAAGATCGATGCAGAAGAGGCGGCCTTCACGGAGAAAGAGAAGGACTATGAAGATCGTCTAAATAAAATGGGAGTGGAGCTTAACGCTGCTCTCTCTTCGAAACATAGGCTGATGGACGATAATAAGGCCTTGTTGGAGAAGAATAAGGCCTTGAAGATCTGGGGTGAAGAGGTCAGCATCCGAGTTGAAGAGGAGAAGAAAAGAGCCGATGAAGCAACTGCTCAAGCTATAACTGCCAAAAAAGATGCTGAGTTGCAAATCTCTAAGGCTGTGGAGAACTGAAGAGACTCCTCGGAGTTCGATGCCATAGCTCAAGAGACATATGTCTTGGCTATCGGCGAGATCATCCAGCACATCAATAAGGAGCGGCTGGACTAGAACACTGCTTTCTTGGAAGAGGCCCATAAGGAGCAACAAAAGGAAATGGAGCAGCTACTCAAGGCAGCTAAGGTCCAATCCATTTCATAAGACATAGCTTCCCAAGAACCCTAGCCCCTTAGATTTTTATATATTTTTCTAAGTAAAACTTTTGCTTTTAGGAACTCTTTTGTAATGTTCTGATTTTATAAATGAATGAAAATTTTTGCTCTAGTGTTTTTTGGACTTTATAATCGAATGATGCTTTTCAAATGCATAAAACATCTTATGGTACTAAAGTCGCAACACATATAGTCTTGATTGCTTTGTGAGCAGAGCTCAAGATATTCTTTTTAGGAATCGCACTAAGTGTTGTAGCACCTACAACCTTAGATTGGCCTGCTTCGTGAGTATGGCTTTTAGGGATTCCTTTGCAGGAATTCACACTAAGTGTTGCAACACTTATAATCTCAGCTCGGCCTGCTTTGTGAACAGTGCTTCTAGGGATTCCTGCCTTTGCAGGAATTCGCACTAAGTGTTGCAATACTTACAACCTCGGCTCGACCTGCTTTGTGAGCAGAGCTTTTAGGGATTCCTTTGCAGGAATTCATACTGAATGTTGCAGCACTTACAACCTTAGCCCGGCCTGCTTTGTGAGCAGGGCTTTTAGGGATTCTTTTGCAAAAATTAATACTAAGTGTTGTAACACTTATAACCTTAGCTCGGCATGCTTTGTGAGCAAGGCTTCTAGGGATTCATTTGCAAAAATTCACACTAAGTGTTGCAGCACTTACAATCTTAGCTTGGCCTGCTTTGTGAGCATGGCTTTTATAGATTCCTTTGCATGAATTTGCACTAAGCAGTGCAGCACTTACAACCTTAGCTCGGCTAGGGCTTTCAGGGTAGCATGCCAACATCTTCATACATTAGGAACATCTTTTTTTATTACGAACAACTACAAAATACAGCCCTCTTTTACTGGTAGTACTTTTTGAGATGTTCTGCATTCCAAGGATGTGACATGAGTCTCTCTTCCATGTCTTCCAGTTCTTACACTCCTCTAAGCAGGACTCTAGTCACCTTGTAAGGACCTTCCCAGCTGGGTCCTAGGGACCTAGAATTGATTTTCGAAAACTTTTCTTAATACAAGGTCACCGACTTCAAACTCTCGTTTTCTTACCTTCTGATTGTAATACCTTGCATTACGTTATTTGTATATAGCATTCCTAATCCCAGCTTCGTTTATTTTTTCTTCAAGTAAATCCAATTGTCCTCGTAGTACTTTTTCATTCTTATCCTCATTATACACCAATATTCGGATAAAAGTGACTTATATTTCAAGAGGGATTCCCGCCTCCACTCCGAAAGTAAAAAAGAAAGGAGTTTCTATTGTACTGCTCCGGACTTGTTGAGCTACCCCTTGCTGGTTAGGTAGTTGAGCCCCAACTGGATTTGCCTCCCTAGGTTTAGCCACGAATTCTTGTAGATGACCTCGCCTGATAAGCGATTCCACTTCTTCTTTCAAATCTCTGCAGTTGTCAGTGTTGTGTCCTGACATCCTATGAAAACAACAATACTTCGCCTGTCCTTTTCTACTGAATTCCTTTTTCTTCGATTTAGGTCGGTGGAAGGTTTCTATCTTCCCAGCTTGTAGGAATACTTCCTCCAAAGTTGCATTCAATGGATGGTATTCACAAAATTTGTCAGGATATGGCCTTGGATGATTTTGATATCTCCTATCTTTTCTTTTTTCTCGCATAGCATTCTTATCCACTTGTTTTCCCTTGGCTTGGTATGGGAACTGTGAGTTAGGTTTGAGATCTTCTTGGTGTGAGGTGGCCTCTTTTGCATTGCTGTATTTTTCAGCTCAGCCTAAGAATTCATGGTACGTAAGAGGTCCTTCCTTGTATACTGACCACCAAAATCTTATTTTTTTGTCTCAATCTCGAGAGGACCGCCTGAGTACATCATCGTCTGAAATTTTTTCGACCTCCATAGATTGCTTGTTGAATCTGTTCAAATAGCTCTTGAGCGATTCATTTTTCCCTTACTTTATGCTTAGAAGTCGTTCCTTTGGCGTAGTTCTTGCTTTTGAACCCATGAATTGGGCAAGGAATGCCGTGGCGAGGACATTACAATTTCTTATTGACCTTTGCTGCAGTCTTCTGAATCATCTTTGAGCTTTGTCTCCTAACTTCAGGGAAAAGGCACAGCACATTATGACATATCTCGCTCCTTGCAGTTCCATCCAAGACGTATATTTGTCCAGGTGACTCAGGGGATCTCCTTCCCCTTCATACCCAGTAAGTTGTGGCATTTTCAACTTTTCAGGCCAGGGTTCAGCCAAGATATCTTCAGTGAATGGGGAATGACGTTTTGTTGGGTATTCTTCTAAGCTTCCTCAATTTCTAGCCTCCAAATCAGCTATACGCTTTTTTAAAGCAGTCATTTCAGGCTCAGTTCGTTCTGTTGGATAAGTCGTGCGAGGCTCATCGTGTTTACTTGTTGACGTCAAAGAGTGTTGGGGACCAAGCCTGTCGAATACACTGTTTGTCCTCCCGGTAGTTGGTTCTGTTGCTATGTGGGAACTCCTAACTTCCTCAGTCTTGATTTTTGAGGATTCTTCATTCGAAAACTAAAGAGTTCTCCTAGTGGAAGGTCGTATGGTTCTCTCTCTGTGGGAGGACTCCACCTCAGCATCTTCTGTAGGTTGCGAGCTTGATTTTGCTCCAATCTGCTGACAAAATTTGTCAATTTTTCGATAGCCTCCTTCATTGCCATTGTTTAGGGGGTCAATGGTGTCATTTTGACCTCGTCTTTCACCTACGGTTGGCGAGTTACGGTCTCGCTCAGGGTGAGTGTGGGATTGATTTTCAGAAACTGAAAGTTCATCCATGTTTTTTGGTTGATTTCAAAAGGGATGAGGCTGTTTTTTCAAGTTTTTGGCCCTTCTTCTAGCGCCAAACTGTTGACGTTGAAAATTAAATAAGTACATTCCAAGCCAACTTCAAAGAGGAACACGACTTCGATTAATTGTCAATGCAATGTTACAAGCGATTCAACTACTCATTTCTATGTTTATAAGAAATATTTGAGCAAAGACGTGTCCCCTTCTTTACCACTATTTCCTCTTTTATAGCAAAAAAAAAAAAAAAAATATATATATATATATATATATATATATATATATATATATATATATATATACATACTTCATTAATTTCATGTCTTGTCGCCTACAATACCGAACTGGAGAAGTACACATGTTGGAATAATTCAATTGGCTACCGAGCTCGATCTGGTAGTTTCATGATGAGTAAATCTTACAGGTGGGCCCTAGTAATTAATGAAGCAAGTCTTGGGAAATGGGCCTAACTATTTGATCAAGGCTTATGTAAGCACTGATGTAAGATTATTCCCTGTAGATTTTTCTGATTGGTTGGTTCATTGATTCTGTCAGTGATCTTCAATCATTAGAATCCCCTTTCCTTGAAAGACTACACAATCTTCCTGAGTATGCTAACCATTCGAGTCGACCTAAAACTACCGAGCTCACATTGTCGCGTGCTCATCGCGTGTATTAATCCGATTTGACCAACTTGTGAGTTCAGCTCATCAACAAAGTGAAAATGGAATACAAGGTTTACTATCTTTAGATCCTTTACAGGGTACATTATGGGTTGTGCCTGGCAAATTTTCTTGCTTTTATTAGGGTCGTGAACTCCTTTTTTCACAAATACCTTATTCGGATCTAGTTATACATTTCGAGATAAGGAAAATCGGAAAATATATATATACACTACTCTAGATAGATGGTCATATAAGGGACGCGATTCTACTGATTAATTTTATTTCATATGTTGTATTAATTATTAGATACCAAAAATATTCAAACATTGTTTGATCCCCATTTTTTTTTTTTTTAAATACACTTTACTCTATTATTTTCAACCACAAATCTTTTAATAAATTAATATTACACACAATTCAAAAAAATATTCCTTCATTTTTAACAATACATTATTTATTAATCTACTATTCTAAAATGTACTCTACAAAAAAGGGCCTAAAACAGGCCTTAAATTACCTATAAAAATATCGGAAGTTATTAAATATTAGGATATTAGTTTAGCCTCTGTTTGGTACACATTAATATTATTATTTTCATTCTTATACTAATTTTTAACTACACATTTTTCAATAAAATAATATTTTCCATCACATCAATAACTTTTTCTTCTTTTTCAACCACACATTTTCCATCAATCTACTATTCCATAATACATTTTTTTAAAATAATGTGGCTCAAATACACCCTTAGAGAAGTCAGATTGTATTTATAATTTAAATCGTTTATTAAATAACTTCAAAACATGCTTAAAGGTACTGTAGAACTAACTTTTATTATAATTGAGAAAAAAATTAATTCCAAAAAATTATTATTCCTGATACGGAAAAATATCGATAAGCCCAAACTCGATCTATTGCGCTCAACCTTGGGCCTCCATATTGGGTCATTTCATAACGTATAGTCGAGCTCGAATTCAAGGCCCAACATAAAGTCATGTTAGTCCTTTTTAGGTACAAACTCATATTTCATACGAACTTTGCTTTAACTCCAATTGTGCAATACCTACACAACACAAACACCTAAAACAACTAGACCTACAGGAAGTTAAGTCCTTCCTGGACTCTCCCTCCAACATCTATAAATACATAATTTAGTATCATTATTAAGGTATGTTTTTACATAATATCTCAATATATTATTTTTCAAATAATTCTCTCTCTGACTTAAACATTGGAGGGGCGACGCGGACACATCTCGACACCTTTATTTTAGGTATTGAAGATCGGATCTGGCAGAGCTTTATCATCTGGCTCAGGTTGGCCCAGATACGAATTTTGGCATCATCAATTCCACTTCTACAGGATATAAATCTACATTTTATTATTCTTAAGTTGATTCTTTCTTTTGATTAAAAAGAATTATGAAAAAGTAAAATCTAACGAAGAAGAGAAGTCAAAAGATGCTAAAATCTATGGACGATTTTGTGACAAAAGAAATATCAAACTTATTTAAATTTAAATCACGACCAATTACAATTTGACCAATTCCACAATTAGCTAAACGACTAAACCAAACTGTGCCATGTGGCCTAACATGGCAACTGTCGCCGCCTTGAGAGACGTAGAGCCGCCGAACTCCCAATTTCCAAACCCCCACCCCTTCTTTCTCGTCTTTTGAAAATCAGACCCCACCGACTAAAACTGAAAATTTGTCTGATTTCCGTATGAGAAAAATAAATTAAGAACCGACGTTTTTCTTTTAAGTTTGAATCGATTTCAAATCATTGTTCTCACGTGAAATTTAAATTACGAATTTTATGTTTGTTTGCCAGAAATTGTAAAGATACTCACATGTGGTAGCCCCATACGAATTAAATATTGTCAAAAAAGGGACCCACACCCCAAGTGTGTATTCTGTAAGGTTTTTTTTTCCTGGTACGTATAGAGTTGTTCTTTAAGTTATGGTAATTGAATTCAATGGGGTTTATTGAACTTCAATTTAATTTCAAAATTCACTACTTTGTCATTAGATAGATGTCTCTAAAATTGATAAAATTATTTAATATTATGTAATCGTTACGTAACATGTCAGCTTATTAGCACACTATGTAATGTGGCATGATCATACACTGAGTAAATTAAATCAATTTGGAGATGATAAATAACGGGATTCGACGCAATTATTAAATTTGAAACTAAATTGAGATACCAATTGCAATTATGCTAAAAGTTCAGTGACCGAAGATGAAATTTACCCGGACATAGAAAAAAACTAATTTCTCAGTCTTTGCCTCTGTCCTCACTCTGGCATGTCCCCTCTCACCACGTGTCCACGCTTTTAATGGCCCCACCCCAACCCACCGCCTCTGCCACCTATATAAACACCCTTGAACGTTCCAAGAACATACACAGAGACAGAGTTAAGTTTCTTAAGCCATTTCTACTTCTTAGCCTCGTCCATTTTTGAGATACCGCACACATTACAAATGGGAATTTTAAAGGGTGTTTTGATGGTTGTAGCAATTATGGCAACTTTGTCAGCTGTAATGGCCCAAGAAGTTTCGGCACCGGCGCCGGCGCCTGACCAGGGTGCCGGAAACTTGTTGCCAGTTTCAGGGGCTATCATCTGTTCTTCATTGGTGGTGTCTGTTTTGGCCCTCATCAAGAACTAGATCATTTATCTATCATGTTCAGACTGATTCTTACACGGGGATTGGATTCATCTTTTTTCCTTTTTGTGGGTATTATTTATTATTCATGTGTTAGGTTATATATAGAGAGGAATAAGTGAGATCGTATTTGTATTCTATTGATACTTTGTTGTGTACTTGCATCTGTATTGGTGTATTTGTTATTCATTCGTGTATTTATGTCTGTTACAATAATATTTTAGTTCTGGATTTCTCTAGTTTCTAGAATTCAATTTAGCTCGCGTTCGATTTACATTATTATCTCATTAAAATGAAAAATATAACCGTTATCGATCACATTATTTAAATTCAAATTTTCTATCTCTTGTGTGGGCCCCAATAACGACTATATTTTTCATTCTCGTTCTACAATAATTTGGCTCAAACAGTGCTTTAGTTTCACTTATGCATATAAATTTTAAGAATACGACATTTAACACGTGACTTTAAAAAATGTGACTTCATGCGAAGATTGTGCCAAAGCATGTTTGTATAATTTGACATTGACCACAGGGAAAATTGTGGCTGAACATTAATTTTGTGGTCGTGACTAGTTATGTTGTGTGGTTGTGATCGTCAGTTACAAATCCATGACTAGTTATGTTTTATGGGGCTAAACCTATAATGGGATTTGTTTTGATGGTTAATGATGTTTTACCGAAATATATATTATATGTCAATACTGTATTTATTAATATACTAAAATATATATTATTATAAATAATAATAATAATTTAATTCTGAATACAGTTTAAAGAAAAAACTGATTGTTGATGATGGAATTTTAAATTCATTTTTCCTTTAATTTTATAATTAAAATAGAACCTTACTAATATTCCAAATAGTTCTTTCTACTATGTTACTTTTAATATTCTCTTAATACACTTTTTCGAATTTGCTTGCTTAGACAAAAATGAAAAAATGATTTTTAAAATTTAGATCATCCTATATCGTTTTTGTCCAATCTAATTGAACCTAATATAAAATAAAAAGTGATCGATTACAAGTGTCATTCAAAACGAAGATCTCGAATGCTAACAATTTTGTGCAAGCTACTTTTTAATACGTCTAAAGTGGATGCCTTCAAAAAGTCCAGCCAATTTATTGGATCTAAATTTTGAAAAAAAAAAAAAAACCTTTATTTTGATTGTGTAAAATACAAAAAGTAAGTTTTGACTAGATGATGATTAAATTGAGTGTCATAATATTTATACACGTATTGGACAAGTCCACTTCACATCTCTAGTCCTCGTTGGGACTTGGGGTCGTGTCCAATTTCCAATTTAAACGAAATCAAAGTCATATTCCCCCCCCCCCCCCCCCTCCCACCCATCCCATGTATTATTGAATTAAATAAATGTGTATTGAAAAATGAAAAGTAAAGTATTATTGAAATTATTTAATTATAATAAGATAGAATCGTTCAAAAAATAATTCTCAACTTTCGGTAAGTTTAACAAATATCGAATTTACTACATATATATCGAATATGCAATTTACTGTATTTACAACTTACTTGATATGCAACTAATATATCGTACCGAATGCACGACTTATCGGGAAAGTTTTTCGGTGAATTTAATTTAAATTTAATCAAGTAGAATGAATTTTTTAGATGTATATTGACCATAACTAAATAATTGACAAACAACATAATTAGGGATGACAAAAAAGTTTAGTGGCTAGAGCTCGGCCAAAAAAAAGCTTGAGACGAGCCTGGCTTGGGTTCTGTTCCACCAAGCCGAGGCTTGAGCCTAGCCCTATTTTGGGGGCGTCTGCTTGAGTAGGGGCCGACCCGTGTGGCTCAGCCGGCCAGTGTTTTAGAAATAAAAAAAATTAACTTTTAGCTACATGCAGCCCGTGTTTTAGAAATTAAATAAATAAAAAAAAACTTTTAGCTATCTGCAACGCAGACAACTGTTGCAGACAACTGTGTGATTACTGCTTGCATTTTGCAGGCAATAGTCACAAAAAAACTTAAAATAATAATAAAAAAATCGAGCTGGCCTAGCTCGGCTTGTAAAGGCTCAAGTCGAAGCTCGGGTCGAGCCTTAAATTTTTGGCCGAGCAAACTCGGGTCCAAAAAAGTTCAGACATGTTTTGCTCGAGCTCGAGTTTCGGTTTGTGTCTCAGCTCGACTCGACTCAACTTGTTGACATGACTAAACATAATTCATAATAATATTGTTCAAATAATTAAATAAATCAAATACATATTGAAAAATGACGTGTCAAATGTATATTCATCATACTAAATAATTGACAAAATAACTAATTAATTAATTAATAATTGTTCAAAGGATTAATTAATTTAAAACATATTGAAAAACGAAAAGTAGTGTATTATTGAAATAATTATATGTATATTGAAAAATAAAAAGTAAGTTATTATTGAAATTATTAAATTATAATAAAGATATAATTGGTCAAAAAATAATTCTCCACTTCCAGTAAGTTTAACAAATACCAATTTACAACATATATACCAAATATGCAACTTATACTATTTGTAACTTATCGGATATGCAGTTAACATACCTTACTGAATATACAACATGAAAGTACAAGATTGACTAATCAAAAGGGGGGTGAATTGGTTTTTAAAACTTTTTCTAAAATAAATTCAAGTTTTAAACAATATACTAACAATTATAACAATTCAACAAAATATGCAAAAGTATAAAGATAATTAAACACGAGCAGTCGAAAAAATAATTAAATAACTATATAACTAAATAATTGACAACATAATTCATGATAATATTGTTCAAATAATTAAATAAATCAAATACATATTGAAAAATGAAGTGTTAAATGTACATTCATCATAATTAAATAATTGACAAAATAACTAATGATAATATTATTCAAATTTCTCAAATGATTAATAAATATTGAAAAACGAAAAATACTGTATTATTGAAATAATTAAATGTATATTGAAAAATAAAAAGTAAGATATTATTGAAATTATTGAATCATAATATGATAATAAAGATAGAATCGTTCAAAAAATAATTATTCACATACCGTATATACAACTAACATACCATATATGCAACATACCGTATATGCAACTAACATACCAGATATCCAACATACTGGATATGCAACTAACAAGTAACATATTGTATATGCAACTTACTGGATATGTTACTAACATACCGGATTAAATTGGAGGATTTGGTGAGTAAAAATTGAAAAAATGAATAGTAACATCTCATTGGTTACTATTGCATTTACAGTAGCAAGAAAGTGCATTTTTATTATAGTTAAAAATGTCATTTTTTAATCACAAAATTGGAAGAACTCACAAGCATTATTATTAAACTCGGTCTAGACCGATCAGGAACCGATTAACCGGGCCATGCCTCGAGCTAGGGAAAGACAATTTAGGTGAATGCAAGTGACCCGGTCAAAAATTGAGCTTTGACCAGGTCAACCAACAGTTTTAATATAAATTGTTGGCCCAAATTGTTTTTAAATTTTTTTGGATCCATGGAATTGAACCGGACCCCTAAGATGATGATTGGCTCCTCACCACTATAGCACACAATACTTTATTCATATTTTTGTGCAATAACTTATATGTATCTAATGACTCGATTATATTTTTCTAAAAATGTTTTTAAAAGTTATAGTTTAACATTTTACTTTATTTTAGAGATTTCAAAATAATTAGTGACACATAATTTAAGAACTTTAATTTTGCCTCAATAAAAATGTTTATACTTTAAATTTTCTTTAAATAATTTTTAAGCCACCAATTCGATTAGTAATCCGAGACCCAATACCTCATTCGTGTTGATGCTCGGGTCGGGTCTAATAACTATGCTCACAAGTACTACCCATTATTCATTTCTATCTATTTATAATTTAAACATTTCACACACATGCTCTTGTCAAGACCATAGAGCAAGTTACTGGACTATTCTCAAATATTCCTCTTTTCTCGACATACTCGTGTATACAAAAACACACAATTCTCTTATATCCCCGCTTGAAAAGCTAATGGTTTCCTTTTCTTTTTCATTATGAGTAATGCTATTTGATTCCAGTCATGTTAAGTAACAATTGAATGCAGTGAACCCAGCCCCATACCAGTAACACCACACTACTGTTAGAAAGCATTGTTCTTTCATCATTGTGTTGAGATGGTAAAAAAACATACACTTGAACTTCATCAAACTCAATCATGTGCTAGATTCAAATTTATGTACAATGAGATAGAAAAAGAAGTGAAAACAAGACGATAAGAAAATAAAGATTAAAAAAAATGAAGAACTAGATAATTTGAAATTCTACTAGCAAAGGGCGGATCGAGGGGGCAGGCTAAAATTTCAAATTGAAGTGGTCTAATTTTTTTTTTTTTTTTTTAATTGGGAATGTTATTATTTCAACAGATTCATCATTCACTACGCTACTTGAGATGCCATACAATTAGTCATGGAAACTAGACAAGACTTGAAGTTCGGATGTCACTACAATATAAAAGAGTCGAAAGATTTGGCAACCACGTGTCGCTATTTCTCGTTATTGTAATTCAATTTTTTTTTCGCCATCAACTTCCCCTACGCACTTTTTCCATTTTTCCACTCAACCAACCATACATTTTTACACCATTCCATTCTCAGACCCATATCGTGAGATTATTATTATTATTCTTCTATCTTTTGAATTTTTTCCCCCTACGTTCTTCTCAGCTCTAATTTTGTCAACCAACCTTGTTTTCGCAGGATTCAAAGTTTTGATTGAGATAGAAATTGCTCAAAATAGTGATTGAAATAAGGTATTTTCGTACCTAATGCCAATTTTTTTGCTGTGAATCTGGGTATGATGGATATGTTTGTTGTTTGTTTCATTGTTTCCATATCAATGCAATGAAACTTTTTGGAATTAACTACATATTTTTGTATTTTTAGTTAATTTAATTGGTGGTTGTTGAAATTGAATTTTATCGGTATATTTGGACCTTCTATGGATAAATTAGTGTAATGGTAAAACAGTGAGTAAAATAGTTATTTTACCTTCAGTGTGTGGCATGAGTTTCTCAACTAATAGATGATTGTCTTTTATATTAATTTTTGAGAGTATGACGTATATATTCTATCCGTAAAATTTATCAGTTGTTGGATAATGTTCATCCATCTTCTATGCATTACTGTGTTATATGGCTTCAATAATCAGTTGTTGCTTGAGTTTTAGTTGTATATTTAGTTTTCGATTTTCATTTTATAAACTTGGGTTAACGTTAATTGGAATTTGTAATGAAGTTTTTGTGATTATAGCAAATAGATGAAATCGTGCCTTTTTTTTTTGTTTAAAAAAAATAACGAGGTACATTTTATTTTATTAGTCTAAAATTGTTTGTAACAATTAGAAAGGTCATGGAGAGAGAAATGAAATAAGATGGGTAAATTGAAGAGGCTGTGTACACTTTTTTTTCTTTCTTTTTAAAATCTGATTAGGTTATAATTGTAAATTTGTTGCAATGTACTAATTGTAGTAAGATGTATGTAAAATTCTTTTTCTATATTTTAATATATAAAAATGATAAAGCATCTTATCACATTTTTTAACCCCACTAAAAAACACAATTTCATCCATACATAAAAATCAGAATTTCTTTAAGGGGAATTGCCCCCGAGCCCCCACGAGAGGCGCTGCCTCCTCGATCCCCACGATTTGACCGGTCAGGTTGATTACCGTCGGAGGCGCTGTCCCCTCGACTGCGACGCCGCGGGTGCATTGCCTCCGAATTCCCACGAGATGCGTTGCCTGCTTTAAAAACATTGTACTAATAATAGTTAAAGTCATATTTTTTATTAACATATTCGCTGGTGAACTGATATTCATCTGTTTTGATTTTTTACTCAATCTATAAAAATTCCTCAAACATATCATGATTTAAATATTAGAACTGTGTCAAAATGTTATTTTCCTTTTTGAATTAGTGAAGAATTTTGTCAGATTAGATTAATGTTGCATGTAATGTATTGAAAGTTCTCAAATACAATTTTTTCATATTATTAAGGTTGAATCAAGATACTATATATATTTTTACTCATAAACCGTGAATGAATTGCATCTGATAACAATCCTAAATTGGTTTCTATTTGTATGTCGAGTTTGTAAATACAACTTGTATGTCGACTTTTATAGGCTTATTCTTTATTTTGTTACACACTTATTTTTAACATTATCCAATTAACGTGCAACATACGTTTAGTCCCACTAGTATTTTCTAACATGAGCAATCATGCACTCTTTAACCCTCATGCCAATCGCCAATGGGCTTTCCACGGGACTATGAGAACTTCATGTTGGAAAATATATTGATTGACAATCACTTGTGTATGTAAAATTAATCCCACATTGATTAAAAGTTAGGATTTGAAGATGAGTCTTATAAGAAATTACAATCCCACATTGGTTAGAAATGGAAAAGTGAAAATATATGGGGACTATAAATAGTGTCATTCCAAATTGAAAAAATAAGAAAAAGAAATGTGGCAACGTGGGAAAACTTAAATATTCATCCCACATAGAATAAAAATGAGTTTGTGGACCAATTTATATATGGTTAACAATTTGTAAGGTATAACACTATAACCATTTGTTGCACAGAGACTCCTCCATGGCCTACGCGCCCGCAGGGAGAGTGCAAATCTTGGACCGACTTGGCCTTCGAGCCTTGAACTTGTGTGGGCGCGACCTATGTGCACGAATGTTAGATCGAATGAGGCAAAAATTGGCCACAAAGTGCAAGTCACATTTTGGAATTTTTCTTTTACGTTTTTCCATTTAAAACATAACCTAAAAAGGGGTTTCCATTTATTTTGTAACTCCAAAATGTTAGAATTAAAATGGCAGTGTAATAGCAGAAGTTATGACTGCATTAAGAGACAAAGGCTCCTCCTTGCCTATATATAATCTTTTCAGTTCAGACACACCACAACAATTACACAAAATCTCTCTGCTTCTGTTCGAATCCCTGTCTTCTTCCAGTCACTTGACGATATCGTTCCGGCACACTCTTCCAGTTCGACCGCGCATCTGCAGTTCGCGCCGCTGTATCATGAGAAGCAAGTGCTCAAATTACTTTGGTGAGGGGGCGAATATTACTTTAAGGACACTGTGTTGAACCCAGGCTCCGACTCCAAGACGTCCATTTTGTTTTCTGTCCATTGCAATGTGTTTTTTACTTCTTCTAATTTAGTTAACGGTTTAACACGTTTCCTTACACTTCATACTCTGGGGATGTCTATAACAAATAAAATGGAGAATATGTATTACAAATTGCTTACAAGAAACTGTATTTCATAATGTAAATACTTAGAATCTTGCGCACAGAAAGTATTTTCAAAGCAAAATACCACAAGCAAAATATTAACTTGGCAAGTAACTATGTCATATTTTCTAATTCATATTCGAGTGTTATTTTATTCTGTGCAGACAATTAGAAAGAGACAGCAACTAATACAAGGTGAAGCCATCATCGTATGAGACGTGCCATCCTTGTCGACAAGGTGCAGCATTTTCTTCATATTCAGCACAACAGCTCCATCGTTTTTTCCAGTTGGATATACCAGTGTTTGGTCTGTTGTCTTTCTCATTCCATTTGTAAACAATCACTCCTGATTTATCACTCCATTCCCCGTCAATTCCTTGGTGAGGTGGTGCTAATGAAAATAATCCCTTCTCTCCTGCGTATTTAAGAAGGTAGCTTCCAGATGGTTACAACACGCCAGAGGTTATCTAGGAACAGATTTTAATAAGACATGTTCTATGAATACATATATTGATGAAAAGCAAGAGCTATAGAGACATTTGGAAAAGTGGGTTAATATAATAAGCTACTTCAAGATGACACAGTTCAATTTCCAAGATTTCTGGATTTAGAATGACCATTTAATCTGCGCAGATTTATAATTCTTGGATGAATCAGACAACTCAAAATCCTCAGGGACTTGATTTCCCATGTTAACATTTCGACACAAATGCCTTGGAAGTTCAATTCTAATTTAATTTCCCTTTGTTTTCATGTGAGGAGGCTACAGATATTCACAAGTAACGTCTTCAATAAAACTCAGGTAAGAACTGACACAATAAATGCTATTCCTTCATCTAACAGAGCATTTTAAATTCAGATATAGCAGCCATTACCCTACCCCTGTTGATAATGGATATGTGACCCGCTTACAATCTCATGGCAAATTGATAGCTGTATGTCAAGAACGAAAAGGAGAACCAAAAGAAGTTTCTTCACATTTCTACTCAATCACAACTCAAATTTTTCATATTTGTGAAGAAGTCACTCATATTTGAATTTCAGCAGAATGTATACAAGTTGTGTTACCTGTGCAACCACAATTTATGAACCTTTTGTACCATTTCTTAAGCACTACGGAAAAAAATCTAGGTTTTATCTGATTCCTAGGTAGTATAAGTTATAATTTTATCTCCAATGCAAAAGCATTTACATTAAATTGATGTACTCTTGTTTCCAAATAAGCCGGTACTTATTAACCAAATGACATAAACGGATACTGATTATTATTACCCGGACCCAGAAAAATCAGACCCAAACAATATTTCTATAGCATTGGCCTAAAGAACTAAATAGTAGATGGAATGCAACGTAAATCTTCCATTTCAGCCAGACCTGCCATTATCAGTGAGCTTTTTCAGCGAAACATACCTATATAATATTACTTGGATCATAATAATTCTGATAGATGGAAGTAGTGGGTTGTTAATGGAAGAAAAAGTTGCAAATGTGATACTGATAGGGGCAAGAATCGGAGTGAAAGGTATGGCAATCACTATGCCCTGCACATCTCCCTCCCTCCTCTCCTCCATGGGGTCGGGGGAACAGAGGAGTTTTATCTTTTTAGCAGTAAAGGGCCGTTCATGCCATTTACAATGGGCAAGAGGATTTTTTTTTTTTTTCTAGTTCTTTGATAGAAATTTTAGTCCTGTTGCCATACTTCCCCATCCACAACATCCAACATGCAAAATTTTGATCCATTTAATTGATCTACACCGTCTTAAATCTATTTCTATATGAACATAAGTTGTAAGATTTAAAGGGCAAATATTTCTGAAGATTAACAGTTCTACATGATTATTTGATTCTCACCCTACTTAGAGCATATGCAAAAAGCCAAAGTAGAAATAAATATTAACTTTGTATTTAAGAAAATACATCCGAGACTGCTTCTTCCTTTCTTCACATTACATGTGTAAAATTATTTTTCTTTATTTTCATGTTTTGAATTAGAATTACAGACACACGAGTGCACGCCCCCTAGTATCTAGTATATAAATTGTCACTCAACTGGATATATAACAGGCAGTATGAAAATCGAAATGTATAGACTAACAGCATACAGGCAACACAAATAGCATTTCCTTAGTTTAAAAGTATTAAAGCATCCCATCAATCAAGAATTAAACCAATTTCAGAACAAACCCTTTCGGTTACAAAAAAAAATATATATACACGAGGCTGCAGTTAAGAAAATACACATGGGCTGATGGGCATATTTTCATACCAGTGGTGTGGCCATGGAAGGAGCAAGCAGTTGGGGAGTTGTCCTTGTCTTCATAAAGAGAGTTGCACCTCAAGCATCTCTTCTGGGCACTAATAATTCGCAATTTTTTTGGTACTCTGTAATTGATTCTTGAAACTGAGTTGAATTGATGAGCATTTAGGAAACTTGGGGAAAGATTGTAATAAGCCAAAATCATATCAAAACTAACAAAATTGCTGCCAATTGTTCAACTCTTGAACGCTATGCAAGCAGTTGAGCTTTTATCTTTCTTGGTGGAAAGGGCGAAAGGTTAACTATTACCTTAAACGACATTCCGAGCTAGTGGGACCTTTATGTAGAAGTGGTGATTTTGCTTTTGTTTTTACCATCATTATTTGAATATTTTCTCGCAGCTTTTTTTTTTTTAATTCTCATTTTCAATTATATAATCACCTTCACACAATAAAATATTGTGTACTTAAATTTAAAAATTCTCTACTTTTTAATTATACATTATCTCACTATTTCAAAATATGAATTTCCTCATTTAGCCCATCTTTTATGGTCATTGTTTTTTTAATAAGAGCTTTGAATAGTTTACTAGGAAAATGTGTGGTTAAAAATTAGAAAAAAATTGAATTTACTTATAAAATATTTTATCGTATAAATGTATGGTTGAAAATGATCTTATAGAAAAAAGAACTTGAAAATAATGAAATTCAAACATGGACTTAATGGTTGTCAAATTGGGGCTAAATTATACAGACATTTTATTTTTCATTCAAGTTATTTAAGTTTTTTTTTTAAATCTTAAAATTGGGAGTAAATTGCTCAAATAGTCACTGAACTTTACACCATGATTCCAAGGGGTCACTGAACTTTAAAAATCATCAAGTCATCACTGAACTTTCTAAAAGATTTCCACGAGATCACTGAACTTTAAAAATCACCTCATTCATTACTAAACTTTGAAAAATGTTTTTACAGGATCACTAAACTTTGCAAAATGTTTCTTAGGAGATTACTGAATTAATGATTCATAGGAAACATTTTACAAAGTTCAGTGATAAATGGGATGACTTTTAAAATTCAGTGATCTCGTGAATTTTTTTTGCAAAGTTCAGTGATAACTTGAGTGATTTCGAAAGTTCAGTGACATCTTGAAAGCATGTCGTAAAGTTTAGTGACTATTTGGGCAATTCACTCCAAAATTGGTTACTCAACTTTCGCATTCAACCACAAGTTAGTAGACTTCCTTATAATTTAACCTACATTTGAGCCTTGTTTTTCAAAAAACTCATTTTCACATATACATTCTCACTAGAAAAAATTACACTTTGCCCCTGTTTGGTACACATTAAAATTCTCATTCTCATTATTCTACTTATTTTTAACCACACATTTTTCAATAAAATAATATTTTTCATCACATCAATAACTTTTCCTTCTTTTTCAATTATACATTTTCCATTAATCTATTATTCCAGAATACATTCTTCCAAAATAATGTGGCTCAAACACACCCTAAACTAAAAAAAATCGTGTTTTTAACCACACGTTCTTCAAAAAATATCATTACAAAATATATTTTTTCAAAAAATGATGCTCCAACAAATATGAGAAAATTTTCACAAAACACGCAGCAAACATAGCAAAAATAGTTGTTGTCGTAGACACATTGAGCTTAGTAAAGGATTCAACCTCTCGTTCGCACGTGCCCCATTCAGCTGTACATCTAGAGCCCATAGCCACTACAAAACCTCATCCTTCCTATGGCTCGCTCTGTATTAGCAAACAGGTCCCCATCTTTGTTGGTATTGACGTTTACAATGTCTTTTTCATTTGTTTCCAATTTTTCGAGAAGAAAGGCAGGTCCATGTTTCACGGGATGCCTTTCTTTTTAGCATAGAAAGGGACACTGTGCGACAGTAGTTTGCTCTGCTAGATTACCTTCCGCATTCACTCGATCATTTCAAGACGAAAGAAAATTTGATTATAATTTGTAGAAAGCTTGCAATATAAAACTGAAACACATTGAAAGTAAATTGATCATTGATTGCTTGAAAGCTAAAAATTACAATTAATTAGTGCATGAAATTACAATGGCGAGTACAGGGGGCGAACACTAGAGAGCCTGAAAGATGTTTGAAAGACTAATATTCCCTATAATAACATTCAGAACAAAAACCTAAATGATAGGAGTAGATATTTAAATGACGAGGAATCATACTAAACGTTTATCAATATCAGAGTTATTTTACAATTGAATAAACTATTACAATGGAAAGAAAAGTACAACTCAAACTTGAACAATTATTTGTAATGTGTGGTCGAAGCTGGGCAAACTGCTGCTGCGATTGGGTCAAGGGGTTTAAGTAAAGCTACGATCCTTGACACCATGTCTCCCTCATTGATCCGAACTTGCTAATATCCGGACTTGAGATTAATCTTTATATAGTACCTAGCCCGGCTTAGTCAATCGAAGCAATCGGCGACTAGCGGAATATGATAAATATCTCAACAATGATCTTGTCTAAGGCTCGATAGTCACAGCACATTTTAAGAGAACCATCGACCTTTTTCTGAAACAATACGGGAGCTCTATATGGTGATTTCGTAGGCACGATGATCCTACTTTTCAGCATTTTTCCCAACTGTTTTCGAAGCTCTTCAAGCTCCGGCTGAGACATACGATAGGGTACCATGACGGAAGGTTTGGCACCTGGAATAAGTTCAATCTTATATCAATTGCCCTCCTTGGTGGCAATTTCTTTGGTAACTCATTCGACACGATGTCCTCAAATTCTCTAATAAGCCTTCCGACAGTTTTGGAATAAGACCAGTTGCCTTTTAAATCTCCTCTAATCGAAGAGTACAAACGAATGATGGCTTATTTCTTTTGAAACCCTTACCAGATTGCATGGTCGAGACACTATTCTCGCTTGTTTTCCCAACTTGTGTGGTGATGACGACCGGTTTACTACCCATGATCATTAATGAGTCGGAATATGGCAACACCGCTGTTTTAGTATCCCGAAGAAATTTCAATCCTAGAACGAGCTTGAAATCATCCATTTAAATTGTCGACAGATATGTCCTCTTTGATTGACACAGATTTCGCTACTACAACTATTGGTTGAGCAACATAGTTGATTGCCTTGACTTTTCCACTACCTTTCTCCAGAACAAGTCCAAGCTGCTCTACTTTGATACTTGCAAGATAGTTGTGGGTAGTGCCGTATCCATCATAGCCCTGCTCGACTTTCCATTTATCTTTACATCAATATAGATTTGTCCTTTTGCCCTACAAATGAGAGCCTTCGATTCTTTCATCTTTTGCTCTTTCGAGGGAACATCGTCCCTTTTAGTAGCTGGTAGGATAGTGTATTGCACCGATGTGTGAATATACCAACTACATCCTCATCCTCTTTAGAATCAGTCTCACCATGACAGCTAGCTTGTGGGGACATCTTAATTTGAATTTGTTCCGCCACTTGCTAGTTGACAATACACATTCACCATCCGTTTCTGAGGACACTCCGCCACCCGATGGGATCCTTCACATAAAAGCACATTATTTTAGGAGTGGCATCAGATCTGCCATCCGTTGCTTTTCCTTTGTTCCAATTGTTAATGTTGCTACCGTTATAGTTTCCTTTGAAGTTACTATGACGGGTGCCTTGATAGGCTCCTCCTTTATTATTAGAGTAACGATTTCCCCCATTTAAGTTCGAGCTGGGTTTGTAAGGTCTGTTTCCACTCCAACAAATTGACTATTTCTCGAAGGTTGATCTTTTCTCAATTTCGGTTAATAGTCACTTAGACATTTGTCGGCTTCCATGGCCGCGCTCAATTTAGTAAACTTCTATCTCTGAAGCTCCGAGTGTGTCCACAATTTCAACCCTTCCATAAAGGTAAATAGCTTATTCTTTTTTGACATATCGTGAATATTCAACATATGTCCTGAAACGCTTTAATGTACTCCCTGATGGAGCTTGTATGTTTCAATTCTCGTAGTTCCCATCGTACTTCATATTTCACATTTTTTTGGGAAAAATCGAGATCTGATTGCTTCCTTAAGGAGATCCCAATAATCTATTCGGACCCTGTTGGTCTGAATATTAGCACACTCTGTCCGCCACCATATTTTTGCATCTCTACCAAGATACATGGTAGTTGCTAAAACATTTATTGTTTCGTCTTTGATCGAAACCGCAAGAAAGTATTGTTTCATATCAAACAAGAAGTTCTCGACTTCTTTTGCATTGCGTACCCCTCCGTAGGTACACAGTTTCGAAAATCTGAGCTGGTGTGCGAGAGCTTGTCCATTGCCCACCGCATATTGAAGAACTAGTAATTGAGTTCTCAACATTTCCATTTCATCCTGCAAATCAGGCAGGATAGCAATAGCTCCACTAATTGATGTGCAAGCCCTTCGGCTTTCATCCAATTGGATGTGTAATTCTCGAATTTCTGTCTCTGCCACCTTGAATTTTTCCTCGAGGCCCTCCAAGGCATAGCACAACCTAGTAATTGTCACCTCAAGCGCATCCCCACGCTATTTCGTATTTCTCTTTTGAGCATCTACCACTTCTGTAGTGTTTGAGGAAATTGGATCCATAGCTTTCTTATCAAGGGTCGCGAGCCATAGCTCTGATACCAACTTTCACGGGACGTCTTTCTTCTTAGCACATAAATGAACACCGTGCGACAGTAGTCTGCTCCACTAGACTACCTTCCGCATTCTCTCGATCGTTTCGAGACGAAAGAAAATTTGATTACAATTTGTAGAAAGCTTACAACGTAAAATTGAAACGCATTGAAAGTACATTGATCATTGATTGCTTGAAAGATAGAAATTACAATTGATGAATGCAGAAAATTACAATGGCTAGTGTAAGGGGCGAACACTAGAAAACTTGAAAGATGTTTGAAAGACTAATAACCCCCTACAATAGCATTCGGAACAAAAATCTAAGTGATATGAATAGACGTTTAAATGAAGAGAAATCATACTAAACGTTTACGAATATCAAAGCTATTTTACAGTTAAATAAACTATTACAATGGAAAGAAAGATTACAATTCAAATTTGAACTAATATTTATAGTGTGTGGCCGAAGCTGGGCAAACCGCAACTGTGATAGGGTCAAGGGGTTTAAGTAAAATTGCGGTCCTTGACACCGTGTCTTTTGGATTTCGCTAATGAAACTTTTGAAACATCTTTCTCTATTATCTTGGATATTTAAGGAATCTTTGCTAGCTCATCAATACTTGTGTTGTTTGTATAATTGTGCATTTGATTGCGAGCATAAAATTTATATGGAAATAAAATAAATTCTAAACAATTCAATTATCTTGAACTTATTTGTATGGAAATTATTAATTAAATGTGATTGATCGATTTAATTTCAACTTAAAAATATTTTACTTGTCCAATTTTTATTAGTAGTTAGACGAGAGGGAAACAAATAGTGAATTACCGGGGAATCACATTTCCCTAAAGAAAATATTTTTCTTATTTTCAAAGAAAATATGGTCACCTGACCAAAAGTATCAAAATATTTATTGTGAAAAAAATTATTATCAATCATCATAAAAAAAGAAAATTATGCCCAAAAAACACATTTTTTATGAAAAATATTGACAATTAAATGCACCATGACGGTAACCTTGTGCTCTTCCTTGAAAAGTTCCTTAAACTTGACAAACTTATTATAAAGACGACAACAAGGTCGCCATTTGCTTGGCAGGCTGGCCCATGAGAGCTCAACTTACAGGAAGTTCAACTAATTTTTCACCATAAGCCCATGTGTAGAGCCTAGCTAAGATTTCAACTAGGCGAGTTGTTCTGAGTTCCACAAGTAAAGCCCATGGGGTTTGTGGGCCGAAAGGCGGGCTCACCCTCAAAACCACCATAATTCCTTATTTATTTAGATTAAATTTATTTTTGTTATGCCATATTTAAGTCCTGTTTAGTAGAGATTAAAATCCGATTTTTAGTAAATTTTGATAAAAGTTGATGAAATATGTGATTGAAAAATTGTGGGTCCCATGAAATATGTTGTTAAAATTAATTGTTGACTATGACTGAAGTTTTTAATTGAATTTTAATCCAAACCAAACAAGAGCTTAATTTTCTCGTGTTTTTGCTTAATTTTTGTTTAGAATAAAAATCGAAATGCTTGTGGCCCGAGCTAAAACTAGGTGGCCGACCCATGGGCCATCTATCTCTTGTTGTCCTCTGACTCCTCTCAACCAATTTGATGTTAAAAATGCATTTACAGGTCACCTTAATGAGAAAGTATAAATTACTTTGCCTCATTTTCCCACTCTGTATTCCTTCTTTATAAGTCTATTTTGAGGAACATTTTCCACTTTTGTATGTTTTCTCTACAAGTCTATCTATGGTCTCAAACAACCACATCATTCATAGTTTGAGAGACATTGCTTCTTATTAAAAATGGGTTTATCTATAGCAAAGATGATTCACCTCTATTTATTTTACTTATAATTTATGTTGATGATGTCATTGTTACAAAAAATAATTTACAGATGATTCAAGAACTCATCTCCAAGCTTAGCATTGAATTTCCTCAAAAACCTCGAATCTCGATAATATCTCATTGACATTGTAGTAAAAAAAGAGTTGCTCGTCAAGAACTCATCTCCAAACTTCGAAAATGAAGTATCCAAGAGACTTGCTCGTCAAGAACAACATGCTAGATGCAGCAAAAATAAATGCACGTATTGTCAAGAAGCCCTTTCATCAACTTGATGTTGAGCTAACAAATGACATTTTTCCAAATTTATTTATTTTTGTCTTCCTTCATTATCTTACATTTATTAGGTCAAAAATTGTCCACCCCAACAACCTAGTACCTACTGTGCCAACATTTCAAAATCCAATCAAGAAAGACTTGCAATGCGTTCAACGTATGCTACGATGAAAAACAAATTTGCCAAGCATTTACGATGAAAGCCTATGAAAAATTAGTTAGAAAATTGAGATACGTCCACTCTACTAACATTAGTTAAGCCCCATTCTTCTAAAAAACTCAATTCCCTTTTTCTCAAACTAATAACATATTCTTCCAATAAAATAATTTCATGTAAATTTAAAATTTTTCCTAATTTTTTTCCATACATTCTTTAAAAAAAAAAAAAAAAAAAAAACCCTAATACAAAATTTATATCTTTTTCCTAAAAATGGTGGTCAGCCAGGCCTAAACGCGATCTCTTTAGTAGGCTAGAAGATTGGCACGCGTTTGAAGTTGAGAATTACACATCTAAAAATTCTTGTTCATTCATTTTGTCTACTTATTCGGACCTAACTTCATTAGGAAATGTCACCTAAAACTAAAAGCACATGTTTCTTTTAATATTAAATAAGGTGGCAAATTTGGACAATCCCTTCTTGACAGGTGGGCAAACTGGATCCACCCATTTTTGGAGAAGGACCTCGAACATTACTCTCCCAAAAAAGAGAAAAAGAAAAACATATATTTACAAATTATATTATTTGCTCCTAATCCATTAAATATACGTAATATTTTTGGATGCCTTTTATTTATTTTTTATTACTGTTTGATCCATATATTGAAAAAAAATGCTATGCTTGATTCATTATATAATAGACTGAAATAAATTTTTTTATTTTTGGCAATGAGAACAAATTGTAGACCCAATGGTAGAAAAAATTATCATTTTAATGGACAATTTTCATGAAAAATAAAGTCAAACGGATACCAAACTTTCAATATTTTCTAGGTGGAAAACTATACCAATCAAACACAATGAATTACAATTCTCAGTAACACAAATTCTAGGCAATTCAATTCACAGCAAAATATTTTCTTTCCACCCATTTTTCACATTTGCAATCAAACGGACCCTTATAGTTTGAATAAGTTGAAGCATAAGAGAATTTGAATCTCAAACTAATGATATTAACAACAAAAAAAATAAAAAATTGTCACGTATTTATTCAGGTTGTGTTTGACACCCATTTTGGAAAAGAATTTGATTTGGAATATTGATTGATAGAAGAATGTGTGGTTAAACAGTAAGGATAATTTTTAGATTTATGTGTAATATTATTTTATTGATAGAATGTGTGGTTGAAATGAAGAAAGACAATGAGAATGAGAAAAAAATGAGTGTCGAACAAAGACTGGTCTTTTCTTTTTTATAGGAGTTACTCGATCTTCTTTTTGATTTTTGTTTCTTTGATTTTTTTTATGTCATAAAATGAGAAAATAAAAATGAGAAATGCTTGAATACATGTGTGGTACGTCTCTTATTTTTTGTTTTAGTTTAATAAATTAAACTTGTAAGAATAAAATGAATATGAAAGATCGAGGACCGCCTTTTTATGGGTATGGATGTTACTTGTAACTTTTCTCACACGGACCCCATGCTTATCTTAACATTTCGTAAAGATTCTGGACCGTACAATAGTTGAGAATATTTTTATAGGTCACCCAAGTTTAAATGAAGTTTTATTTGCTCACTAAAATTTATTTTATTCTAATTTTCTTCATTTAGTTTGCTATTTGTTCAAAATAAGTCACCCATCATGTCTCCGTCTCCAAATTAACTATTTTTCCTATACGGTAGATGGACATTGTAACGTGCGTGATAAATGCTGAGATGGCCGAACAATTTTTTACACATTGTTTTACATGTAAAAACATATTTTCTAAATGCGTTTTAACCAGAAACATAAAACAAATGTTTGTATTATCGAATCTCACGCGTGGTTGAAAAGTTGAATGATTAAAACTAATTGCCGATTTTGACTTATTATTTTTATTAAAATTTAATCTATATCAAATAGAGGCTTAATTATAAATGCATTATAATGCTTGCATAGTAGTTATACAAACAAAAGAAAATAATCGTCAAGGTAGTCGACATTAGAATTCAAAACGTATGAGAAATTATGCATTTGTAGTTACGAAAATGTAATGAGTAAATTGAAATAAAATGTAAATGTTAGCAGTTACATTGAAATAAATAATAGTTAAGTGACTAAAATGAAATTTTCACCTCCTGGGTTTTTTGACTATAAATTGGATTACGGCAACTACATACAAAAGAAATGAACGAAACCCGTAAAATTCGTACACAAATTAAGGGAAAATCCGTAAAACCCCGTTTCTTTGATTAATCGTCTCGGTCTCAATCAGCTGAAATGTTGGAGTTGTTCTTCACAGTGGCGTTTTCTGCAGTCCCTTTGATTCTTTACATCCCTCCAGTCAGAAGCTTGAATCTATTCGTGGAGACTATGGAGGATATATGGAGACAATCAAGTGTTTATACTGGCCGGATTTATCCTCGTCTGAGATATGCTTGTGGTAGGATTTTGAATTTTATGCTTAATAACCCCACTAGGTAAATTAGTTTAATTATTTCAATTTGAATCCAGAGCTTGAATTGAACCCACCCAGATAGATTCAAAACAGTGTTTATTTGTATATTCTCAGACTTTTCTCCCTTCCGTTTCAAGTGATTTGGGGTCGATTTGTAATAGGATTTAGCATTTCGATTTGCTGCTACTGGTGTTCTTGCGAAATTTGTATTTATATTCAGAGAATCAATAAAAGAAAATTTTATGGTGTTGGTAGAATTATCGTCTTAGAAGTGTTCTGTTCGATTATGAAAATAATAGCTAAGGGCTAGGGCTACATAATACCTTTTAAGATGGAACCCAACACCCCATAGTGAATTGGGGCTGCAATAGTCTAATATTATCCAATAGGAACTTTTTGGAGTTTTGAGATTAGGGAAAGGACAAATTACTGCTGTCAAATATTTCAGTGAAATTTAAGGCTCAAATCATGTTTGGGAGAGCTTAAAGGAGCTTTTAAGCACTCCTAAACATGCACATATGGATTTTTTTCAGGAAATAATAGTTGTCACAATTACTAGGCCAAGTAAATAGTAGAAAAAGTAAAATCAACCCACAAAGTCTGAAATTCCCGATGACATCCAAGGAAACTGGCCAATTTTGGTTGCTCAAATTTCCTTGTACTCTCCAAAATTGCTCTTTGCATTGCTGCCTCTTTCGATGTATGTTTCTAAAACTTCTACTGTAATTGTCCATTTCATATGTCCTTATTCTCTTATTAAAAGGAGGCATGCATATTTGCATAAAGTGCCTGTTTGTTTCTGTGCATGTATATATGTATATATATCTTGAAAAGTTAAATTGTATGTTGAACCAAAATATAAATTTCGAAACAACTTGTATATCAATTGCATTTCTCCTTCCTATTGTCTAGTGCACACAAATCACAGAACTAAGTTATGAAGTATTTAATTTGCAGGCCTTTTGGCTTTTGATATGCCCCAAGCACTACGAGAGTTGAAACTTTTAGTGCTTATAAAGAACCTCCAAATGGCATACTCTGATCAAAGAATTTATGCTGATTATGTCCTAACTGCAAAGTACCCTTCTTTTGTTTCTTGTGGTTTTGTCTGCAAAATGTAAATATTCATTACTTATTTCAATTTGTTGAATAGTGGATATGGATTTTGGTATCTGCTATTTTTTCTAATGATGATGACATTGAGGGTAGGATTACCATTTTATTTCCTGAAATTTGGTCTTAAGAATGAGAGAGGACAAACATAAAGATTGATTGTGTATGCTTCTCTCTCTGGCTACAGTGGTTTCACTAGATAACTTGAAACAGTGCAAAACATTAAGAACCAAGAAACATCCAATTCAGTGGTATCTTTTTTGCTACAAAATGTAAATATTCATTACTCATTTCAATTTGTTGAATAGTGGATATGGATTTTGGTATCTGCTAGAATTTGATCTGATCTTTTCTAGTATTTTTTATAATGATGATGACATTGAGTGTAGGATTACCATTTTATTTCCTGAAATTTGGTCTTAAGAATGAGAGAGGACAAACATAAAGATTGATTGTGTATATGCTTCTCTCTCTGGCTACAGTGGTTTCACTTGATAACTTGAAACAGTGCAAAACATTAAGAACCAAGAAACATCCAATTCAGTGGTTTCTTTTTTGCTACTTTCCTTTTGACATCTCTGCTTTCATTGTCGATTAGTTTTCCCTGGGAATTTATCTGTCCTGATATTTTTCCTATCATGTAATTTCAATCAGTAATAGTACTGTGTATTGGGTTACATTCTTTTGTATATATTCACAAGAAGACAGGAGAGGAATTTACCTCTCTTTAGTAAATTCAAGCAACGGCTTACTTTCCTGTTCTTTGTCATTCTAATATTTTGAATAGCCATCTAATTTCTCTTTATTCTCTTGGTGTTACCATATTTTCTCCTTTCACAATCTTTCTTCTCGTTTGCCAGCTTCTTTAACTCGTTCCAAAATTGTTACATTAGGTATCAGCACATGATCAGCCTTCACCCTGCTTAGTAATTTTTGGTTTTTCTTGACATCTATTTCCTTTTTAACAGGCAGTAGTTAGTCCCTAGTACTAAGGCATATCTTGGTGTGATGTATTGTATTTAAATGTCTAAGCCAAATGGAGTGTGATTAATCATATTATCCCAGGTTAACCTTAATATTCACTAGGTTTTCATTCTCTATATCCCAGGTTTATTATCATTCTCCCTCCATCTTGCTCTCGCTTAGGCCTGTTCGAGGACTGCCTCTCATTTTCGAACCTTTATGAAATTAGAGGATTTTGATTATGATCTGTTTTTAGGTATCGTCTGTGCTTTTTAGATGTCTAAGCCAAATGGAGTATAAAAATTTGGTTCTCTATGTTTGGTTTGGTCATTCAAGATTTGGAGGAAATGAAAATTTGGGATTCTGATTTTCACCATTTTCACCATCTTCAGCAATCTTATCATATTTTGAGCCCCTGTTAGTTTAGGGAATTTTGCACGAAAGGTTTGCATTAAAACCAACCAACACGAGGCTACTCTATTCTTGCCATCGAACCAACACCCTATCTCGTGAATGATTTAGACCTGTATGTATATAATCATTGTGCATTTGACTTTCAAGACCTAACATTTCATGCATAATGATCTGTGCTCAAGTCCTAGTCATATACACGGCCTAGACTACTGCCTGGCGGACCAACTACTACATGCGTCGTGCTGACGGCCAATTATCATGAAGTTTATAGCTACTCAATTCTTGGGCTGTAATATCGATGAATTTATTGACCCCATGTTACTGGAACTAAGAGCATCTTCAATGCTAACGTAGATTGTACTAAAAAGGTTCCAATATAAGTTAAAGTAGCAACAAGATGGCAAGGCCACCTGACCAAATTAGCGTCCATTTGTTTTATGAAATCTAAACGACTAGGCATCAAAAGGACTTGATTTTCCTCTGCCTTTTCATATGTAATTTTCAAATATAGGGATAAGGAATCCATCCAACGAAGGCCAAAAAATCTGGTTCGTAGTGGAGCAATGGAGCTTCATCAGATAATAAAAAAGCAAGGACAATACCTTTCAAAAGGTAAACATTAAAATCTTCTTAAAACTAAGCCTAAATATACTACACTTTTTCTAATTCCATAGACCATTGTCTCTGTCAAACTCGCCACCAAATTTGGACCTCTTTACTCATGATACCGTAATTTTCAATTTTGGGTTAAAAATTTACCTGGTTTTAAGTTCTCTCTGTCGCTTCTACATTCATTGGACTATTTTGATTTCTTTGATTAATTGGTTTTGAGGAAATTTCACCTACTAAAGCCTATTAAAACATAGGGGAAAAAAACGTAATTACAATACTTTTAGTATACAAACTCACATTTGACAAACTTAAAATAACATTTCAAAAATCAAGTAATAAATAAAAATAAAATATTACATATATTTATAAGATATTATTATAATTTTTGGAAGAAAAAGGCTGCAAGTACCGGGAAAAAATATAGATTTCTACATAAATTTGAATTTCACTCACATGGGGAGGTGATAAGTGTATTTTATACATTTATTCGGGGTCATAAAATATTGATATTTGATAGTTCTTTTAACAAAATATAACCTAAATTGTTGTATTTTATGTTATATAGGTAAAATTTAATAGTTGAACAAGGAATCTAAAGAAAAGCGAAAAATGATGAAAATGGCAAATTCAAAAATTTGAGGACCAAATTGCAAATATGCAATAGTTGATTCAGACAAAAAAAAAAAAAATGATACTTGAGAGATTTTTAGGAGACAATTGGATGAAAATAGAACTCAAAAAGGAATGGAACATGATCAAAATCAAATTTTAATCGCACTAAGTTACATTCCAGATTTTTAGTCGAAGAATGAAACTGATTTTTGTCATAATAAAAGTCCAAATTGGAAATATTATATTTAAGGAAAAGTTGGTAGTCCTTCGAGTTAGCTTTCCAACACACTTTGAATCGCATCAATCAGATATCGGAAGAAAAATTTATAACCAAAATACTGACGGCTGTGTAAGGACAAAATTAGCGTGCGAATGCAACTTTCCTTATTTGATTGGAACTCTTTTGGAAGTCAATTTAGATGTGATTTTCAACCAATTTTCGACTCCTACAAATAAATAACAGTAGAATACATATGTGAGACATCTCATATATATCGCACACTCCAATATTCATCAATTATTATCATCAAAAGAGAAGAATTCATATTTTTTGTGAGAAAATTGAAAGGAATTTGCAAGAATTCAATCAAGTGAAGATTTGAACAAGATCTTTGGGGGAAAGAAGAGAAGACGCAAGTAGAGATTCATCAACTGTAAGAGGATTTTTCACACAAAAGACTTCCAATAGGGGGTTTTCCTGCGATATCCAATAGGCATTTCTAGAGAGTTTTTTTGCTATTAATCTAAAAAAAAAAATATTACAAAGTATTTCCTGAATTGCTTTCAAATAATATGTGATGGGCATAAATTCCACTTAATTAGGGCCCAAACTAAAAATATATATATATAAAAGGGAAGAATACTTGATTACAAATATTTCAAGAAATACTTTCAAAAAAAAAATAAAAAAATTATGAGAGTTTCAAATGTGATCACTTGATTATTGATCAAAGTCACAATCACACATTGCATAAGATCATAGTCACAAAATTACAATTTGTGAGTCACAATTACAAATTTACAGCATGTTTGACACCCATTTTTTGGAGTGAAGAATTTTTGGAATAGTGATTGATGGGAGAATGTGTGATAGGAGAATGTGTGGTGGAATGTGTGGGAGAATGTGTGGTGGAAAAGTTATCTAAACACCCTATTGAATAACGGCTATAAAAAGTATTATAAGCATTAGCTCATCCTATAATCATTATCATTGGTATTACTACATCATATGAGAGGTTTGGAATAAATACAATATAGAATTCTCACAGACCACTCCAATAACTTTGTTGTTCCATTGAACCTTGTCCGTGGGATCTTCAGTTGCAAGATTGGGTTTGTGTTATAGGTAATCTAATTTCTAATAGGCTTTAGTCTCATTCCCCTCAATGTTTTCTGAACTAGCTCTCTAGCTAATCCTTTGATTAATGGATCAACAATATTATCACTTAATTTCATATAGTCAATAACTATGATCCCATCCTTAAGCAGCTGACGCATAGTATTGTGCCTCCTACGAATATGTCTAGACTTTCCATTGTGGATGAGTTTTGAGCTCTTGAAATAGCTGCTTGATTGTCATAATGGATAAAAATAGCTAGATTGGTTTAGACCACAAAGGAACATTCATAAAGAAATTCCTCAACCATTTAGTAGAGGTGGCAATGGGCCGAGTCGAGCCGGGTCGGCCCTTGCCCACGAGCCGAGCTTAAGCTCGGCTCGTGCTCTAAGCTCGCCCAAAATGGGTACTCGGCGAACCCGAGCCTCGACTCGTTTTTTTTAAGACATAAGCCTTTTTGGAAAAAAAAAAATAAATTTCGGCAAGCCCACGAGCCGAGCAGGTTCGGCTCGTGCTCGGGCTCGTCAAAACGAGCCGAGCCAGCTCGGTTTGTTTGTCACCTCTACCATTTAGCCTCCTCACATGCATTATCTAAAGTCATGAATTTAGAATCTATAGCAAATTTCAAAATGTAGGTTTGCTTAATGGATCCAAAATACGACACTGCCTATTAAAGTAAATCATAGAATTTGCTTTTATTATAAAGTAAACATATATCCACTAGTATATTTACTTTTATTAGTATACGAAATCCAATTAACATTATAATATCCCTCAAGTACATCATAGAATTTGGTATAATGTATTTCCCAATCTAGAGCGTGTCTCGAATACCTCAAGACTCGAATAAGAGCATCTCAATGTTCACTATTAGGAGTATTAGTATACCTGCTAAGTCTATCAACTACATATGCTATATCGGTCTTTCACATTTCATGAGATTCATTAGACCGCCAATCACTTTACGATATTCTAAAGCAGAAACACTAGCATCTGAATGTTTTCTCAAATGATGGCTTACATCATAAGGTGTTTTAGCATGAACACAACTATATTTCTTAAACTTTACACTTTCCCCACATAATAAGATTGGGTTAAAGTAATTCCTTCTAAATGTTTTACTATTGTAATTAATAGAATAACATAAGCAAGACTGCAATCTTTCATTTCAAAGTGTTTTTTTTAGAAATTGTTTAGTCTTATTAATCACATCTAAACTACTTTTGTAGTCAACGTATCATCAACATATAAACAAATGATCACGCCACTATTATTTTCAAATTTGCTGTATTGGTCATTGAAGCCCCTAGCAGGAATAAACCGTGTCTTTTTTATTAGGATTTCAACGAAAATCCGATTTGATTGGTAAGAAGTGATGATTCCGAGAACAATTTTTGGTCGTAGGAAATTATGTCAGTAACCAAACATGGATTGGTCGATGAATCCCCTGGCAGAATAACCCCAACGTTTTATGTAGGGATTTCAAAGGCCAATCCGATTTGGTCGATAATAACAAGTGATGATTCATCGTCCAAATTTTGGTCTCAGGAGGAATATATTTGCACCCAAACATGGTTTCAGTGACCAATCTGATTTGGTCGGTAATAAGTGACGATTCAACGTCCAATTTTTGGTTGCATGAGGATTTTTTCTGCAACTAAGCATGGATTGGTCGCTGAAGTCCTTGTAGAATAAATCTTACCTTTTTTGTTGGGTTTTCAGTGACCAATCTTATTTGGTGAGTACGAAATGATTGCTGGAGGATTGTTTCAGCAACCAAAAATTGGTGGGTTGCTGAAGGATTTCACATAGATTTTTTTGGACGTGATATTTAAGAAAAAAAAAAAAATTAGCAACCAAGCATTTTGGTCACAATCAGCCATCCATACTGGGACCTAGTGTTTATCTGAATTTCATTATAATGGGATTATTAGTGTACTGGAGATATGGATCTAAAAAAAATGTACAAATAATAAGTGAACAGTAACTGCAACTGTTATGCCTTGCTTGATAAGGCCCCAAAAAGAAATTCACGTGGCAGACAGCTAGCAAGTCAACTAGACTCACAATCCACTCACCATCATACCTGGTCGAGATGGGACCATAGTTGAGGTTATGCATTATCTCATCCTAGGTACCTTAGAAGGTTGGTCCTCCAAGGTTGATTTGAGGTGCCACGTCTGCTGCATGAAGAAGTTCGAGGCGATCAACCTCCCAATCGATAGAAAGCATCGTCATATATTACTTCTCCCAAGGACATCTTTTGTACAAGTCTTCCTACTATTGATTGATGTGACAATTTTACAGTAGGCACTTAAAAGGTCAAATTGCCATCCTATATTTCAGATATTAGGTTAAGCTTTAGAACAGTTGAGACCACATGTCACTTATCCTCTATTACTATAAAAGTTCACACTTAGTGTTATTTGAAGGTAATTCAAGTGTAGACTCTCAAGCTACAACTTTACACTCATACTGTCCATACAATGACGCTTGGATCCGACCTCTTTATCCTTTTCTATTCCTTAACTATGACAGTTTTTAGAAACCAGGCTCGAGCTTTTTCTATTTAACAGACATTCATAAGCAAAATAATATGCTTGTAGATTATTTAAAATAATTCTGTATTGTAAGTGTGCTTCTAGTAACTTAAGGGATGAGGTTCATTTTCCCCCATAATTATGCTCTTTTTTACGTACTCATTTTTAATTCAATTTTTTTTTTTCTATGTACTCATTTTCAACAACACATTCACACAATAAAATATTTTGTATGTTAACCCAAAAATTTTCTCTACTTTTTAATCATACATTCTCCCGAAATTCACTAATCAAAATATTATCTTTCCCAAATAATGACCATCAAACAAGGGCTAAATTAGGAATTAAAGTCCTATTTCAACAATTAGTCTCGAGTTGAGAAATGATTTTATACTCGGAAAAAAAGACTCTCAATATAATTAAGAAGCGGACTTCATATGCAATTAGAAAAAGATAGGGACTTTTCTATGGATACCATCCAAGGCTAGTGAGATGTGCTTGGCACCAAGATGATATGAATTTGGATATGATTCGTCGTGTATGGTGACATTAGAATTGAGATTACCCTGTAGAATAACCATTGCTTGTGTTAAAAATTTAGAAATTATTTGTCATATTTGAAGTGTTTAATTTTATTGCAAGTTGGTAATTGCTTTTGTGCTTTAATTGTCGTTCAGCTACTAAGTGAGCATTGCGTGAGAAACTAGTTTTTTTGTTGATATAACTTCGTGTTTTATTAATTATCCTGTTAAAACACCTGTACTTAACCCGTTTGACATTCCCCTAATACTGAGATCTTGAATCTCACGAAACCTTGAGAATCCAGAACGGTGTATATTGCAGCCTTATGAATACTTTGTGTTACCAACTTGTGTATTTTGATTGTTCTGATTTTTAAAATATTTTCACATTTCGAAGTTAGAATCTTCAATAGAAAATGAGATTTTTCAATTCGGCCACAAAAAAATGAAGAATATTTTGGTTCAACAAAAAGTTTCAAAAGAAATAGATGGCAAATCTTCTGCAAATTTGATAGAAGCACAAAAAGAAGAATATGATGATTTTGCTTACACTTCAAGTATTTTACACATATCAGACATTGTTTTGAAAAAAGTTGGAAAACTTGATTCTAGAAAAGAATTTTGAAAAACGTTGGAGGACTTATATTTGCTTACTCCGAATAAGTTGTACTTACGTGAAAGATTTTTCGGTGTTAAAATTGATAATTCAAAGGATCTTGATGACAATCTTGATATTTT
>CM032633.1:12376876-12522889 GCA_019097785.1 Fraxinus excelsior | reverse complement strand
AAGAGTAGATGAAATTGTTTCAATATGAAATACAATCGTTATTGTAATAAAAAATGACTTCAATATCGTTTCAATATGAAATACACACTACTTCATTGATCGTCATAACGATATTGAAATCGTTCCAGTAACAAAAAAACGACTTGAATATCGTTTCAGTATGAAATACACGCTGATTTTTCGTAACGATATGGACATCGTTCCTGTAATAAAAAACGACTTCAATATCGTTTCCGTAAGAAATACACACTGCTTCACTGATTTTCGTAACGATATTGAAATCGTTCCCGTAACAAAAAGAACGACTTGGATATCGTTTCAGTATAAAATACATACTAATTTTCGTAACGATATGGACATCGTTCCTGTAATAAAAAATGACTTCAATATCATTTTCATAATTTTCATAAGGATATTGAAATCATTCCCGTAACAAAGTAACGACGTCCATATCGTTTCAGTACAAATTTGTCGAGTTGGAACTCGTTTCAGTCAACATCGTAACTAGAACGATATAGATGTAGTTATTATTTGAACTGGAACGATTTCAAACTCGTCAAATTTGTACGGAAACGATATGGACGTCGTTATGTTATTTTTGTGGATTTGATACATAACGATGTCCATATCGTTTCGGTACAATTTTGACGACATTGATATCATTTCAGTTTAAATCATAACTACAACGATACATATATCGTTTTAGTTTATACAAAACGATAATTGCATCGTTTTGGCTAAAAATGACGATTCGATGTACACGATAACCCGACATGCACTCGACATACGTATGATGATCGAAATTGATCATCAAGTGGGTTCGATCTCACTTAAAAGAAACTATGACGATATTTGTGTTCTCATGACTATATACAACCTTCGAACTATTCCAATAGAAAGAAAGTATCATCGTTCGATCTTTCTAAGTCATTCGAGTGACATCAACCCACTTGATAACCTTTTTCGATCGTGGTACGTATGTTGAAGGCATGTTGGGTGGTTGTGGACGATCGAATCGTTATTTTTAGCTAAAATGATATAATTATCGTTTTTTATGAAAAGAAACGATATCTATGTCGTTGTAGTTATTATTTGAATTGGAACGATTTCAAATTCGTCAAATTTGTACTGAAACGATATGGACGTCGTTATGTTATTTTTGTGGATTTGATACATAACGATGTCCATATCGTTTCGGTACAATTTTGACAACATTGATATCGTTTCAGTTTAAATCATAACTACAACGATACATATATCGTTTTAGTTTATACAAAACGATAATTATATCGTTTTGGCTAAAAAAGACGATTCGATATACACGACAACCCGAAATGCATTCGACATACGTAGGATGATCGAAATTGATCATTAAGTGGGTTCGATCTCACTCAAAAGAAACTATGACGATAATATTTGTGTTCTCATGTCTATATACAACCTTCGAACTATTCCAATAGAAAGAAAGTATCATCGTTCGATCTTTCTAAGTCATTCGAGTGACAGCAACTCACTTGATGACATTTTTCAATCGTCGTACGTATGTTGAAGGCATGTTGGGTGGTTGTGGACGATCGAATCGTTTTTTTTTAGCCAAAACGATATAATTATCGTTTTTCATGAAAAGAAACGATATCTATGTCGTTGTAGTTATTATTTAAATTGGAACGATATGGACTTCGTTATGTTATTTTGTGGATTTGATACGTAACGATGTCCATATCGTTTCAGTACAATTTTGACGACATTGATATCGTTTCGGTTTAAATCATAACTAAAACGATACATATATCGTTTTAGTTTATACAAAACGATAATTATATCGTTTCGATTGAAACTTACGCTGAAATGTCGTTTCAGTTCACAGAGAACGACATGGATGTCGTTATGCGTAAAATCGACGATTCGTTCCCTCTTTCTAAGTCATTCGAGTGGTATCAACCCATTTGATGACCTATTTCGATCATCACACGTCATGGGTGATTGTGGACGGTCGAATCGTTGTTTTTAGCCAATATAATATATTATCGTTTTCTATGAAAAGAAACTATATCTATGTCGTTGTAGTTATGATTTGAATTGGAACAATTTTGAACTCGTCAAATTTGTACTAAAACGATATGAAAGTTATTATGTTATTTCGTGAATTTGACACATAACGATGTCATTATCGTTTCAATTTTAATCTTAATTAAAATGATATATATATATATATATATATATATATATATATATATATATATATATATATATATATTACTGCATTAAAATAAATAATATTTTTCAATGTTTTAGTGGTGAGGAAAGCATAATTTTTCTTAGAGGTTGAAAGTTCAAATATTTGGACAATGAGAATTTGATTATAATTTTTCAAGATATATATTGCTACAAAATAAACAACATTGTTCAATGTTATAATGGTGAGGAAAATATTATAATAAACTTTTTTTTGAAGGTTCAAATCTTTGGACTTTGTAAATTTGAATATAATTTTATAAGATATATATAAGTTATTGCAATAAAATAAAGAGCATTGTTCAATGTCCTAGTGGTGTGGGAGCAACTTTTTTCAATGGAGGTTGAATGTTCAAACCCTTGAACCATCAAAAGTTTCTTTAAATTTTTAGGTTCGGTCAAACGGGCTTGACTGGGCCGGATTCAACCCAAAATTCTTGGTTTGTTTGATTATATAAGTGAGGGTAAAATAGACATTTAAGACTTTTAAATAATTAAAATTACTTTTTCTTTATTCATTTTAGTCAAAGGCCATTTGACCAAAATGTTTTTAGGGGTTGGCCATTTGAACTCATTTTAATGATGAAATAAGTCTTCAATTTGACCTATTCATACAAATAACTGCACCCACCCCAAAATTAGCTAAACGACTAAACCAACATGTGTCCTAACATGGCTCCCGCCGCGTTCCTTGAAAATCAGACCGAAATTGATTAAAATTACGTTAAAGATCAATTATCGTATGACTGTCAACTAACAAACATAATTATGAAATTTGAAATTAAAATGAATTTTTAAAACTTAGGGTATGTTTGAGCCACATTATTTTAAAAGAATGTATTCTGAAATAATAGATTGATGGAGAATGTGTGATTGAAAAAGAAGGAAAAGTTATTGATGTGATAGAAAATATTATTTTATTGAAAATGTGTAAATGAAAATGAGTAGAAGAATGAAAATGAAATTTTTTAATGTGTACCAAATATGAGGTTTAGATGGAAAATATATATTAGTCGGATTGCAATTTCGCGGAAAAAGTCAGGTCATTGCTATTTAAATTTACGCGGACATAGAAAATCAATTTCCTCTGTCTTCACTCTTTTTCAACGTGGCATGTCCCTCCTCACCACCTGTCCACGCTTTTCCCGGCCCCCCACTCCCCTCTCCCACCTATATAAACCCCCTTCAATGTATCAAGAAAACACAGTCAAGTTTCTTGAGCCAGTTCTAGTTGTTAAAACTTCTTCTCCTTCTTCCTCTGACATTTTTTTGAGTTGAAAAACACATTTCAATGGCAAATTTAAAGGCTGTTTTGATTCTTGTAGCAATCATGGCAACTTTGTCATTTGTAATGGCCCAAGAAGTGTCAACACCGGCACCGGCGCCGGCTCCTGATCAGGGTGCCGGAAACTTCTTGTCGGTTTCAGGGGCGATCGTGTGTTCTTCATTGGTGTTGTCTCTTTTGGCCCTCATCAAGTACTAGATTATTTATCTGTCATCTTCAGATTCGTTCTTACTGAGGATTGGTTTCTTCTTTTACTTTTTTGGGCTATGCTGTGAGAGTATATTTATAATTTTTATTGATTATACAGGGTATTATTTGTGTTTAGGTTACATATAGAGGAGTAATAAGAGTATTTTATTTGTTTTGTACTTGCATCTGTATTGGTGTATTTGTTCTTCATTCGTATATATACACACACTTTTTGTGTCCATATTATTCCTATTCTTGGTTGAAGTTATAGAATTGAATTTAGGGTTCTTTCATAGGTAAATGTCGAAAGTAATTCTAATTTCATATTAATTGAAAAATAAAAATTCATCAAATTCATATGAAAACAAAGAAAATGCACTTTTAAGTGATTGTATCTTGAAATTTGATTTCTATTTCTATGTTGCAATCAAACGGTCAAAGTAAAATTCGTTTTTCTCGGATGCGACATTTTTCATAGAATTCGTTACAATCAAATAATTTCTCAAATTTAGTTCTTAAATTATTTTTTATAAACTTAACCAATAATTCATAAGAATGTATTCAAAATAATCAATATTTTTGTCACTTAATATAGAAAGTGATTGAAAAAGTATTTATAGTTTATAATGTACAAAAGAACCCAACCGGTTCAGCATTTCTTTTCCCTCTCTCAAATAAAATGTTTTCAGTTTTACAATTTTCAATCAAATTTGGTTCGATTTAGTTATCTAGAAACTCAGTCCAAACCACCCGAAGCTCATGAGTTGAGAAGGAGAAATATTTATTAAGTTTAGACATAAGATAGCCCACGAGTAAATCGTCGTGATATATTTGAAATTTCATAATCAATTCTGGATGAATGAAAAATGTGGTTCAAAATTGGAAAGAGAAAAGGAAAAACTATTTGCCTAACTTCACCGCTTGTCTAGCGCTCAAGCAGTGAGCTAGCAATAAGATTGTCACTTGAGTGACAAGTCTCTGCATAAAAAAAATAACATCGCGGCACTCGATAACGCGCTAGCGGTAGGCTAGTGTGAGAATAGGTTGCGACCTTTCATGAAGGCTGATGAGTTTTTGGGCGTATCTCTTCACTCACATCCTATTTTCTTCTATGGGACGCTTATTACTTCATCACAATGATATGCAATCATAGCATAACATAAAAATCCATCTATTCTTAGTCGAGATTTTGCATAAAAAAAACTATTTTTCCATTTCATTCAAAGGAAGTACAAAAACTATCTTATGGTTCATTGTTCTTATGTGTTGCTACAAATACAAGAAAGTAGTCGTTGTATCTTGAGAGATGATTGTCATCATTCGTAAGCACTATAGCGGGACAAAATCGACTTAAAGACAAATAGTTTAACTCTTGTCTCGACTTTGCATCCATTACTTTTGGTGTTATTACGTCAAATTCTTGGTGATGATTTTGTTGGTGCTTTACATCCATTTTGTTGGAGTTGCTTTGCCTTTTGTAGCGAACCAAATTTTAAAATGCAAATTTTATAGCTTAAAATGTGTCGCTACGACATTTCCGTTAAATTTTAGAATTTATTTTACGTCCGTCGAGTTGTCTAGCAAAACATTTAAATTAAGAATTCAAAAACGATTTTTAATCTTAAAAATTCAACATTTCCTTTATCGGATCGAATTTTACCCCCAACATCTATTTTAAATTTCTCTTGATCCAATATTTTTTTTTGGCCCAAGTTTAAGTCCATTATCAGTTCAAATCAATTATCCAAATTCTGGAGCATAGGCTCAATAGTGTCAAAACATAAAAACAGATATTCCACTTCCAAAATTTCAAACTCACGGCTGCAAAATCTCCCAAGAAATCTGGACATTCAACTGGTAAATCTCTCAACTGGAACAATTATTCTTATTTGATTTCATCATCAGCATCGTCTAATCCATTAACACTGTACCAGTTTCTTCCATTTTCAAGCGGCACACTCTCAAACCAGTAAATCATTCTTGGCAAAATCTGTGCAGGTAACTCATTCGAAAATAATGTTCAGTTTGTTGGAATTCTATATTCTCAGTTTCTTTCTCAACATATTCATGAATGGAAAAAAGAAGAAGAAAACGAAAACGAAAACGAAATCTGTATGTTCAATGTCATACTCCAATCATTGCTCTTCATATCTTGCTCTTCTTGTGATTGAAATTCTAGGTGTAGAGAACACTCGAAACCCGAGATTTTCAACAACTTTTCTTGCCAAACGGGACATAGCCCAGCCTCTATTCTCCCCCTTCTCGCTTGGAACACTATCACACGAGCCACCATTTGCATTAAACTTCCTTCCCTGACATCAATTTTGATTAGAAATCATTAAAATGTAAAAACCCAAATTGGAAAAGTTTGATTTCGAAACCAGCAGGAACTCTATGCGTGAAAATGAATTGGGAATGGGGGCTTTGTCTTAAATATTGAAAAGTTCATTTTTTAAATCCTCAAGTTTGGTCAAAGTTTAAGTTAGTCACCTATTTAAGTTTTACTCTTTCTTCATCCCCAAAGTTTGATTATTCTTCAAATTAAATATAATTTACTTTCTAATTTATCATATTGGCCCCAAGTATTCTAATTAGATAATTAGACCCTAAAGATTTAAAGCATTATAAAATTACTCCTTTCTTTACTTTCAAAAAAAGTTCAATCAAATCCCTAAAAGTTTTAAAGTGTTAATTAGGACTTAGTATTCTAAATTATATTAATTTTGATCTTACTAGACGAGGTCACGTGAAAAGTTTGAAGCACGGTAACATCACTTCAGTTCAATTTCAAGAAAATTTTCAAGACTTTGAGGTGATGTTTACATTTAAGCAATTGTTATTATTTTGTCCATGTTAATTCTTGATGTATGATTTTGTTTGTGATAAAATGCTTATACATATGAAAAGGTTGCCAGGAACCGTAAATAGGTTCGGGATCGAAAGTGGGTCCTTGGGGTTGTCCTACGGTGCAAGAGCGCTATAACATGTTGTCATGGACCATAAATAGATCCGGTATCGTAATTGGGTCCTTGAGGATGTTCCACAGTACATATTTCTACAATATGTTGTATTGATATTATATTCATAATTTGATTTCATATTTAAATTTAACTTGGACTGATTGATTCCACTCAGTATAATTCGTTATGCTCACCCTAATATTTTTCCACCATTTTATGTTAAGGAGCTAGATAAAGCAAGACAATGAGCGGGACAATCTTGATTAAATAATAGATCATTAAATTTATAAATTTTTGAAAAACAAGTATTTTAATAGTCGGTTTCCATTTTGTCAATTTAATCTCAAATTTTAGTATGTTTAGAAATTTGGCATTTTGCTTATTATATTTGGTATTGACACTTGAATGTGAATAAATTATTCAAATAATGTTTCCGCATTTAGTTCTAATTTGCTATAGTTTAAAAAAAAAATTATTTACGCACTTCGACGTTTATTGAGAATACTTATTTACATGATATTTCGACTGAAGTAACGCCTTGAATTAAATGAAATTTGGGGTGTTACACCTTTATTCTGTCCAAATTTGATAAGGTGTTGATCTATTAAAGATATCACTCAAATCTATTTTACAAACAACAGTAAAGCCCCACAACATAAGGAAATCCACAACGAAAAAAGGCTACTAGAAAAACTAAAAACACAATTCAAATCAGAATTACAAAATAAATAGCTAAGGCTATAATTTTCACAGGAATAGAACTTGACTTGAAAGAAAATTAAATCATTCCCCGATTCATTTTCTTAGCCATTATCAAAATGGAGTCACGATCATCAGTGTTGACCTTACGCCAGTTTCGAAACTGTGCTCGGATACCTTAATCTAGTCCTGGAACATAAACTGGTTAGGTTTAGGTTTTGATGCTGTAACTGTGTTTTGAAACTATACCATACCATATAAAAAATAAGAAATAATAAAAAAAAAAATTATAATCCTGCCAGAGTTGGTCCAAATTGGACATGAGTCCAAATCTTAAACCTCCAAAATAAGATACTGGTATTAAAATAAAAAAATATTATTTGTACATCATGATTTGTAAATTAATCTACAAAATGATGATGTAGATTATATTAACTTACTTCTGATTGATCTTAATGTACAAATAACGTTATTGATTAAAATATTAAGTACTTTGATCAATTATTATTTTCCATCTACACTAATTTGATAAACCAATTTAAAAAAGAAGGATTTCTTTTGGATACACATATAATATTATTTTATTGGAGAATATGTTGATGAAAAGAAAAGAGAAAAATTTATTAAATTAAAATGGAGTCCAAGCAGGGAAAAAATTATATTTTATGATTAATAAACTAGCAACGTTAAATTGAAATTTAAAAAATGCACAAATAAATCATAGTTTAAAATCGAATCAAACCATTAGCATTATGTTTAAGTTTTTTGCAACTCTTTTAAATGGTTATATTTAAGTCAATATTTTTCTCAAACCATTGTAAACGGTTTGGTCTGAAAATAGTCAAAGTGGAAATTACATATTAACATGTATTTAAGTTTTCCAAATAAAAAATCAGGTATGAAGTTTATTTAACCAAAATTTAGGTATTAATTAAATAATTAATAATATTATAAAATTTATCCACCACTTCCATCCGCCCACCCCCACTACAAAACCTAAAATATATTCCACCTGTCCCCGTTCACTCCTCTCACACGCTACCTCGCTCGACGACGATGATAGGAAAAGTGAGCTCGAATCTTCTCTATCTTAAATCTTCTTTCACATGGCCACCTACAAGGTGACATTCATAGAGCAGTCGTACGCAACGACGATGATGGAATAAATCGTCACTGCGTGCTTGAACTGAAGCTCTAGATGAGGTTGTTGCTCGGTGGCATAGATTTATCAATGGATTACATTGCTGTTTTGGTTGGTATGTTGCAATCTGGTGCACGAAGACGCTGTTCCAGATCTGATGCCTTCTTCTCATTGCTCAACTCGATTTGGTGTGTGGCAACGTTGCGTGTGACTTGTGACGGTGGTGCCGTGGTAGTGGTTTGCGGTGGTGGTTTTTGTTGGATTTATTGATTTTTGGAGTGGTGGTGGCTTTTCATGTTTTAGTGTTGAGATGATTTTTGTTGGCGGTTGTGGTGTCAGTGTTGGTTGTGATTGTTGTTGATGTTGGTGAGGGGGCGACACAGGATGAAGAGTGTTTGTGATCAACCATTTATGTGTTAATAACCAACTATTTGGTGATAGATCAAAATCGGAGGTGTGGGCAGGGGTGAATCCAGGAATTGGACCCAGCACGGGCGGAGACTGTTGACCCATGACTGATAATCGTAGACAATCAACGATCGTAATAGTCGAAAATATAATTCAATACATATATAAATGCACTAAAACGTAAAAAAGTATATACATAAAATTATAAATATCTCTAGCGGCCCATCCTAAAAACTCAAGCCTGCCCAGGCCACCGGCCGTAGCTCCTCCATAGTCCACTCCAGCCTCCAGTCCACAGACCACAGCAGCCTTTCCAGGAAGCCCAAAAACTAACAGGTGCGGGCAAGCGCCCAGCAAAAAACGCAGCCCAGCCTCCACTCCAGCAAAAAACTCCGCTGTAGGCTGCAACGCTGCAGTCCAGCCAGCCTCCACTCACCACTCACCAATCACCACAGCCCAGCCTCCACTCCAGCCCAAACACTCACAGTCCAATTAGGTCTTCTTCGACGTCTATTATTGTGGCGTTCCAATTTTTTGCGACAACTACGTTTACCCTAATCGAAATCTAACAAAATGTGAAACCTGGAAAAAGGTAGAAACATTAGCATGAGAAAGTATAAATGAAAACCAAGTGCCATTAATCCTAGCCAGGAAAAAGTAATGGTCAATCATCTTTTCCATAGGTCCAAAGTAAATAACTGAAAGACTTATAACTGCTTCTGTAAAATCTAACAAAGTAGTTATGCTGAATATCAGAAACTGCATTCTTTCACTAATACTATGTACAATTTGAAACTTAATTCAAGAGTTACCAAACAATCTAGCCCGAACTTGCATTTTCACAAAATAATGCAGCAGCAGCCTAGAGGTTAAAGAAATGGTCACTTAAATTGCCCATTTCATATTTTTGAAATTCAACAGCTAAACAATAGAAAAAAACAGACCTTGCAAATTATTTCCAGACAAAGAAAAAGACAAAGGCTCCTCAATTTATTCCCACGTCATATCATCATTTACAACCTACAGGAATAAAGATTCTTTCACGATGCAGATTGCTTCAAGTACAGATAGACCAAATACTCCACAGAAAACGTATGTGTTGACTCACTAAAAGTGCAGTCCAGTCCGAATGGCCCAAAGAGTGAAGCCCAATTGGAGAAATCAGGACAAAAGCCCAAGTTGGAGTATTGGCGAAGTAAAAGCCCTTTAATTTGGTAATGACATCGCCCAAGTCTGCGCGACGCCCATAATCTGCGCGGATGGAATACCCTACTGTCGCCCAAAGCGATGAATCTATTATTGCCCAGACCTTCGAATCACTCAAGGTTGTAGCCATGCCAGACATTGCATTTACTCAGAACGACGGTTATTGAAACGAATATCGAGCACTTTCTTCACGATCCATAATTCTAGGAGCCCAGTTGGGAGCAGTTGAACGACAACAACATGATGGCAGCAGTTAGATATGACAGTTTCACGATTGCTCAGCCACCATGAAGGAAGTGAGTAGTTATGAATTATTCAAGTAGTTTCCAAATGGTTTACCACGAAGAAAACCATCAGAACAATATAAAAGGAATAAGAGACATAGAGAAAAGGACCCCGAATCAAAAACTCTCAACATAGAATATGTAATTTCAATTTCTTAGTGTAACTTTAATTTCCTTCTTTTAGTACTCGTGTGCTTGCGTCCCTTGGAGGCATTATGTTCGTCTCTGATTGTAAATCTTTGCCAATAAAAAGACCCCTTTTTGGGAATTTGTCTCAAGAGGTTTGTTCCTTACATAATCGTCTGATTTCCCTTTTTAATTGTTAGCGACCCAAAAATCGCGTGAAACAATTTGGCACGCCCAATGGGACTATTGATGTTTGGTAAGTGAAGATACAAAAAGTGAAACATTATGCCTCGTAAAAGTTCTATAAGGAACCGGCGGATCAATGAGTAGTCCAGTCTGTAATCGAACGATATGAGGAGCAGCAAAACTCTCCACGAACAGATGGACAGAGTCAGAGCAGTCACAGTCGTTACGAGTCAATGACAGAGTTGAGTCCTCGCACCATGCGTGCATTGCTTGGGGAACTCACGCAAGATGTCGTTGAATAGGTAAACTTACGAAATGTTCATAATATGGAAAAATTCGTTCAAAATGGAAACATACACTATGACAATATTTCTAAACAACTGAGTACATTAAACGAAATCATGAACAAGTTAGTAGACCAAATATGTCAATTTGTTGCACCCATAGGGAGTTACTTTCAAACTAGGACGATAGTAGGACATACTTTGCCACACAATTTCCCTGGTTTGAACCCATCAGGTCAAAGTTTAGAACCACCTTTTGGCCCATCTATCTCAAACCAGGGGGGTTGGAATGCCAAATTTGAATGGTGATAACGTGGTTACAAACCTGAGGATAATTCAAGCGTAAGAGATAATGGTCATATCAATGGACAAAATACCATACGTGCTAATTATGGGTTAAATACTCAAGTCAATGGTCATAATAGCTCAAATAATGGCACTTTTGCCGCCAACCAAGGGCCAATTGTCAGGTCTCACGTAAATCAACTCGTAGGGATTTTGTATGATCCTAACGTCATGTTGAGGAATCAAATAATGGAAATTGTGCAGGATCAAATGGATATTGGAGTACGTCCTGTCATTAGGCCGACCTATACAAAACCATATCCTGATTGGATAGACCAAGCATATCCATGGCCTAGGGGATACAAAGTGCCAGAATTTTCATTATTCACTGGTTTGGGAGAAGTGTCTACCCTAGAGCATGTAGGGCGATTCACGCTGCAAAGTGGTGAAGTGAATGATTATCATTAGTTGAGGTTGTTCCCTAGTTCGTTAACGATAGTAGCTTTTTCCTGGTTCATTAATCTGCCAACAAATTCCATTCAAACATGGCAACAAATGGAGCAGTTATTCCATGCACAATTTTATAAAAACTGAGTCTGAAGTCACTTTGGCCAATTTGATGAATTTACGTCAAATGCCTAACGAATGGGCAGAAGGTTTCCTTCAAAGGTTCAAAATAGCCAGGAGTAAATGTTTTGTACCTCTGCCTGAAAAGGAATTTGTTAAAATCGCACAAAACTGTTTGAGCTTCGATTTAAAGAAGAAATTCTAGGATATGGAGTTATCGGATTTGTTCCAACTCATCGCGAATGTAATCAAATATGAGCGATTAATAAGAGAGGAGGAACAGATGAAGAATTCTAGTAAATGGACTTATTATAAAGACCCAAACTTCAATGTTCATGCCGTCAACGATGAATATTATGATCAAGCTGAAATATGTTTGGCCGAGTTAGTTAAGGGAGATGCATATGCTTGTCCCATAATGGCTAAACCTAGAGCATTGGACAAAGATGAACATGTAAGAAGTGAAAACAAAAAAGTTAGGACATTTTCATTTGATGTTACTAAAGATGACCTTATATTCGATAAGTTGTATAAGGACAAGCAAATAAAGTTGAGCGATAAGTATAAATTGCCAGACCCTGAGCAAATTAAGGGTAAAAAATATTGTAAATGGCATAATGCATGGTCACATATTGTAAAAAATATTGTGTTACACGATGCTATTGAATCAGGATGAATCATGTTCGAAGAAAAGAAGAAGATGACAGTGGATGAAAACCTGTTCCCACAGCCACTATGGGTGAATATGGTGACAACCGACTTCTAAGACAAGTTACCAAAATTCAAATTGGTGATTGATGATGGGGAGGAAAATCCCAGGCCTCATCTCAGCATTTTTGAGCGTATCAAAGGAAGGAACCTAAGAAGAATGAAGACGTCCTGTGTGCGAGGTGTAAAGAAGAAGTGGGAGTAAAGGCAAAATCGCCAAGATATGGCAGCATCACCATCACCCTGATTTTATCCCAAACGCTCAGCCTTTTAGAGGGCGAGGTATGTCGTTTTATAGAGGACCGCCTTTAGAGAAAGGGTTCAAGCCGACCAATCATGGGAGAACGTTCAAGCCACAGCCTCACCAACCAAATGTGTGGCATTCATTCCAGTATAATGCAGGAAGGGTAATACCTTTCAACGAGATGACCAGAACGCAACAGAGGCATTTTCAGCGCAATTATGGAAGAATGATGAGGCAAGAACAGGGATTACCATGTCCTAAGGTGCCTAAACTTCCCAAAGTGACCGATCAAAATGTCCTCGAAAACAGTGAAGAGATTGGCACAGGTGAATAAATGGGGGAGTTGCCAGAGAGTTCATCCGGAAGGTCGAGGTTTGAGCGAGATAAAAGGGATGAAGAAGATCCGGACCAACCTTTTACGATCCAATTTGGTATGTTACTTCCTGTCCTGGCTAATAATTATTTACTAGTTGATGAGTTCAAAAGTAAAAGAAAACAAGAAGAAGGAGGGGAGGATAACGAAGAAGAAGTATGTGTGTTGGAATGTGATGAAGGCCAAACTTCTAAGGAGGCAGACGATGGGGAAGAAGATGATAGTATGACCGACATTGAAGAAGAAATTGATTTGGAGGCAGAAAGGAGGAAAAGAGGAGTGTCGTGCAACATTTTGTTGAAGCAATTACACCAAGAGGGAGTTCGCGAATTAGACTTGTTGGGAAAACCATCCGGGTGTTCTTTCGATTTTTATGTGTTGTACAGGATGCCCAAGAGGAAAAAGAGGGTGCTCGCTCTGAAAAGTACAGATCACCTCCGAGAATAATGCCTCCCCCTACGGGCTGGGTAACTAGAGAAGAAGCATTCGAAAAGGGGAAAGAAAAGGTCCGGGAAGAAAGAGTCCAGTGCGACATGCTACACGTGGATTTATCCCAAAAGAGTAATTCAACAGATGACAAACAAGAAGTAGAGATAGACGTTGCTGAGAAAGTTATATTCAAAAGGCCGGCCATGAGGTTAACCAAACACTTGAGGCCATTGTTTGTGAATGCTTTAGTCAATGGAATGCCTGTGGCAAAGGTACTCATTGATAATGGGGTGGCTATAAACACTATTCCGTCCAGAATGATGAGGAAAATGGCCAAGACCGAGAGTGATATGATTCCAACAGAAGTTATCCTAACGAGTTTTAACAGGGAAGCTACTTCGGCTAAAGGAGTTATACCACTCGACATAACTGTAGGAATAACAACCAGAACTACAATCTTTTTTGTAATAGACGGTCCTACTAGTTACAACGTGTTACTTGGAAGGTACTGGATCCATGGAAGTCACTGTATACCTTCATCGCTCCACCAATGCTTGGTTTTCTGGAATGATAAAGGTGAAGTAGAAGTGGTGCAGGCAGATCACATGCCTTTTGTGACAGAGGCAAACTCAGTAGAAAGATTTATGTATGAAGGGAATTATGGGCCTGTCAGAGTAGTCCAAGACGGGGAAAAAACCCAAATTGTCGCACAAAGTGAGGAGCCATTTTCAGTCGATGCGCTTACCGAAATGTTCAGTCAAATGAGGCCAAACATAGTGGCCTTGGAAGAGCCAGTGATTGGCAAAAGGCTAATCAAAGAACTTTAGATGAGTTCTCAACAACAGAGTCAAATGGTCGACATTCAGGCATTTAAAACCAAATTGATGACTTTCAGTGAAGAATGTAAGAACGTGACGAAAGAAGAAGCAGCACTAAAAGCATTGGGAGACAAATTAGCAGTGTTCAAGATGGAGCAGACTATTCGCCAAAGAGTTAATAAGGTAGATTGTTCAGATGAGGAAATGCTTACAAGAAGTATGGACGATGAAACAATGAGGATCGCCAAACCTGGATACGCTCAAGCACAGGATCCCCTGGTCAAGGTGAATATTGGTGGTGAAGAGGAAGATCGCCCAACATTTATTAGTCAGATGCTCACTCAAGAGCAGACTGTTATCTATCTTCTATCGATTATAAAGCAAGAAAGATGAAATAGTCAAAATACATTTAGCCGCAAATCTTAGCAGGCTATGAATGGTGTCCCGATTGATGGCGGCAGAAAGAGGGAAATCGATCGCCCTCGCCTTCCTAAATGGATGCTGCAAAGGACAGGCAAAGGGAGTTGAAAAGCACTCGCAACAAGCAACTAAGCTTCGACACCTCTTCAAGCATATCGCTGCAGCAGTAGGCAGGAAAGAACTTTGCCAATGAGGAAAGCTTTCCGCAAGAGCGCCGAGAAGACCTTTATTGGTCAAAGACCATTTCCTATACCTCCTATACCAAAAGTGATGTTAAAGTAAAAGACGCATTTCTGCGAAAGATGAAAATAGTGATTGGTTTCTAGGAGTGCCAAGCAATGGCAGGAAAGTAGATTCGAAGAAAGGAATGGAGATGAAGATGAAGATGATAAATGAAGATACCCACGCATTTATAGAGGTTTGAAGGCAAAAAGACAGAATACGAATGGCCACATTCATGCGTAGCAGTTGAAATTGAATGGCCTAAAAACATGGGAAAAGAATGCGGAATACTAAGAGAGAACATGCATGAATTTTAGCGTGCAACAATTAATACTTGGAGAATTGGCGATTAAGGATGAATACGTCAATTAAATTCGCAAGAAAATAAAATAATCATTCATTAACGATAGTGGATGATATTACATTCAAAATTAGCAACGACAATCAATGCAAATTTTAAAAGGAAAGTTGAAACATTGAATGTTTTACAATTCGCCCTAAGCTGAGTGCATCTTTTCCCCGAGCCTTCCCCATTCTTCTTTCTGCTGAGAAGAAATGACGTCCAACTCGCTCACCAGACCATCGTCAACCTCTAGTTTGTTATACTGCTCAATCAAAGATTTATTCCTGTCAATTCCTCGGGAAGCATTGCGGCTTTTAGAAGCTATTCTCGCCCTACGATCGTATTTTTGGTTGAATCTCTTTCATCTCCGCAGCCAAATTTAATAACAAAGAGTCCTAAACCATGACCTCAGAAGAGATATCGATCAATTCAGCATTGGTTTTATTAATCTCTTGAAGCAGAGACTCTATTTCAGACACAGCGCGAAGATATTGAACACTCTTCGCTTTCAACTCCACATTCCTAGCTAGCAAAGAGAGGATATCAGCATGAAAAACCTTCAGCTTCACTTTAAAGTTAGCGGAAACGTTGAGCGATGGAAGTGAAAGTATCTGCAGCAATTGTGCACCCAACGTTTCTAACTTATCTCTCTGTTTTCCAGCATCGGTTCAGCCAATTTCCACATTCATGAAAGAAACATATTCAAGCAGCGATTGTTTAAGAGATTTCCTGTGATCGTCCTAAAGAACAGAAGATGGCGCAGAAGAATGACTAGTCGAACCAAGGCGAGATGTTTTTGTTTGTTCCCAGGAGGTGAATAGATCTTGGATGGATCGTATAATGTCGTCAGCATCTTGCGAAGAAAGATGCCAACATTAAGGTCTTTTGCCACAAAACACAGAGTAAGAACGAGGGTAAGGCAAGAGGCTACCATGTAAACAATGTTATGAGGTCCATGCACATCACCCGTCGTTTCAACCACTTGTGGAGATTTTCCCTTACCCAGGTGTGAGGATTCTGCCACACTTAACAGGACCACGAGAATCCCTGCATAACTCAAAAGGCAACAAATTAGAAGCCAGTAGCACAAGTAGAAGCAAGATACCAAAACATACATAATACCTTCTGGTTCTACACTTGGGGGGTCAACGCCATGGAAAAAAGGTGGTGTTCCTGCTGGCAGTAATGGAGATACCAGGACTAAGGATTTATCTGTCAAAATAGCTCCTCCATCATCCGATTCGGGCAAAGCAGCCTCAATAGAGGGCGACGAAATGGGGGTTGTCAAAATTGGAGCTTTTGAAGGAGAAGTCGAGGTCTTCTGAAAAAATCCAGGTGAGTCATTAACACGTGGAGAGAAAAGTCTTATGAAATAACATAAACCCAATTACCTTTCTCCTAAGGATAAGGGGGCATCATCATTATCATCATTGTCCTGCAAAATTAGGGAAGATGGAGCTGGCCGCTTACGGCTGGAAGCGCCTTTGGATATGGTAGTCTTTAGAGAAATAGATGGAGGAGTACGGCGTTTGGTGCGAACATGCGATGAAGGATTCTCACTAGATAAAGGGATAGTATGAATGAGAGAAATAGAAAGGGGATCCACTCTATCTAGCAGATGGAAGGCACGATTGGCATCAGTAGGGAACAATCTGTTCTTCACAGACGACTACAACTGGTTAAAAAGGGAGTGTGTGATAGCAGTAGAATCGAAAGGGGCATAGGCAAAGCTTTCAGTCAGAAGATTATTATGGGCGTCAATGGCTTGTGCCTCAGTTTTATTGATGGTGTAAAAACGCTCTATCAAATTCCTAGAATAACAAGGAGGAACTTGCCACATTTGGCCAAGTCCCTATGACAATGTCATGAAATAACTCTCTTCCCACCAAAAATTGAACCCAAATAGATACGGATTTGTCTGCTTCAGCTAGAGTAGAAGTAGGCTGTACGTAAAGGGGGATTTGATGAGGAGAAAAATGGAAGAAGGAATGTGTCGAATTCAAAGTATAAAAGAATGTAAAAACATCCCTACTGGACATATTTACAGGGCTTAGTTGATGAATGAATAGCCCATAGCAACTGACCTCGCAAGGAGGGAATGGCGGAACGCCAAGTTGTGGGAAATAAGATCTCAACCACAATTGAGCAAGCCATAAAGGCCCACTGCCAGTAGGAGATGCACCATTCCTCAGCTGGAATTGGAGAGAGACCATACCTCTATAAAAAGCGGCCAAAAAGAAGGAACACAGATTCAATGGTCTGTCTCGAGCTAATTCATGGGATAGAGACAAATAGCTCATGGAAGGTTTCAGACTGGGAACACAAAGAACATACTTACAAAGCTAGACATGAAGGAAAGCGACACGCTCAGAATGTCTAGGTTCAGAGACCAAGGTATTATAATGACCTTGCATGCTAGAATAGGACTCAACTATCTTTTTGTCAAATTTTGGGGTAATACCAGAAATCAAAATGTTAGGGGAGATGGTGTCGCCCAAAGGTGGAAGATTCATTAAAGCCCCAACATCCCTTAAGGTAATGGACATCGGGCCAATGGGGAAAATGAAAGTGTTATATTCAGACGACCAGAAACTTAGAGCGATTGGAAAAAGCACTGGGTCATAAACAGGGGGGTGAAGAGCGATTTCTAATAAATCCAAAATTTTAGCATGATCAAAAAGTGCTTTGGTGGGGCTGTGATTTATCATATGTGCATGCCATCTTCGAAAACTAGGATCAGTTTTGGGCCAAGTGCAATACCTTTCTCACGGATAAGTTTCAATGGCAGGGAGTCCAGAAAAGGAAGAAGTCAAGTGCAAGGGAATAGCTGACCCACCCCGCCTTTCCAACCGATTCAACATTAATAAAAGATGGGCACATATAGAACTCATTAAGGTCAGGTTTAATCTGTGTAAGAGGATTTGAGTTTACGTACGGCTTAGCGAGAAGATTTTGGAAATCCTCAAAACTAAGGCGTCGTCAGATTGAGTTTGTGAATACGCCATTGGATACAAGATACAAGCTTGTTGGAGTTGGCCTGAGAAACTTAGCAAAGAAGCAAGAAGATGAACAGTGAAAATAGTGAGGAAGGAATGCAGAATGCAGAGACGTGGTTTAATGGTACTGTGAAATGACGTGTCGTTTGGGTTTTTGTAGCGTTGCACTTTTTCAGGCAAGTAGAAAAAAATGATGATTAAAATTCTTGGGAATTAAAATGTCGCTGGAGCAAAGTGAATATGGCAAAAATTAATAATCGGTATTAATTCTGCCATATTGGGGGGTAATTATTGACTCACTAAAAGTGCAGTCCAGTCCGAATGGCCCAATGAGTGAAGCCCAATTGGAGAAATCAGGACAAAGGCCCAAGTTGGAGTATTGGCGAAGTAAAAGCCCGCTAATTTGGTAATGGCATCGTCCAAGCCTGCGCGACGCCCAGAATCTGCGCGGATGGAATACCCTACTGTTGCCCAAAGCGATGAATCTATTATCGCCCAGTAGGGGTGGGCAAAAACCCGTCCAACCCGATCAACCCGCCCAACCCAACCCAACCCGATCGGGTTGGGTCGGTTTTTTCCATTTTTTCTTGGGTTGGGTTGGATAGCAAGGTTAAGTTGGTTAGGTTGGGTTGGGTTGTGGGTTAACACATCCAACCAGACAAAAATCACCCAACCCGACCCATTAATTAAAAAACTAAAAAATTTTGCCAAACTAAAATAGAATAAAGGTGAGAGACCCGGTAAAAAAAAAAGTGAGAGACAAAAAAAAAAATACTAACATATCTTCCATCATCTCTCTCACGCAGCGGGCGTCGTCTCACCAAATCATCAACATTGGTTATGATTTTGGATGAGATCTATCTTCCAATCCATCTTTCTTTAACACAATATATTAATGTTGCTTTAAATTTAGTACTTTGGTGGCTTTAATGTTTATTCATAGGTCGTCCCAACTCCCAACCTAACCCGACCAACCCAACCCAACCCAACCCGACCCGACCGACATTTGGTTGGGTTGGGTTGGGTTGGGTTTCAATCTTTACATGGGTTGGGTTGGGTTGAATTTATGTCAAACCGACCATGTTGGGTTGGGTATGGGTTGGGGGAAAAACCGACCCAACCCAACCCACGCCCACCCCTATCGCCCAGACCTTCGAATCGCCCAAGGTTGTAGCCACGTCAGACATTGTATTTACTCAGAATTACAGTTATTGAAACGAATATTGAGCACTTTCGTTACGATCCACAATTCTAGGAGCCTAGTTGGGAGCAGTTGAACGACAACAACATGATAGTGCAGTTCCACAATTGCTTAGCCACCAAGAAGTTGGTAGTTATGAATTAGTCAAGCAGTTTCCAAATGGTTTACCATGAAGAAAACCATCAGAGCAATATAAAAGGAAGAAGAGACAGAGAAAATGACCCCGAATAAAAAACTCTCAACAGAGAATATGTAATTTCAATTTCTTAGTGTAACTTTAATGTACTTCTTTTAGTATTCGTGTACTTGCGCCTCTTGGAGGCATTCTGTTCGTTTTCGATTGTAAATCTTCACTAATAAAAGCACCCATTTTTGGGACTTTATCTCAAGAGGTTTGTTCTTTACACAATCGTCTGATTTCCCTTTTTAATTGTTAGCGGCCCATAAACCGTGCGAAACAGTATGGAATAAAACCTGAGTGCATAAATCGCTTCAAGATTTTTAATTTAATGCTTATCATGCCAAAAGTTTTATTTCCATGTGATTCAAGTGTCTAAGCTCTTTTCCCAATTTATTCAGTGAATCAGTCAGACCTAATCTTAAAGCTATGAGATTTTTTTTGCCCACAAAGATTCTTTCTATTTCAACACAAGTATTTAGAGCTCTTAACCCAGGCATTCAAACAAAATAATTCTCAACAGAGGTTCCTCGTTAAGAACTAAAATTAGTGATTCAGCCCAGCCTCCACTCACCAATCACCACAGCCTGCAGCCTCTATCGTCCTCAGACCTCAAAATAATTTTGCCCAAATTAATTTCGCCAACATTCGCCCTCGTAGACCTTAGTCGTCGCCCACCACCTGAAGAAATGAGAAATGGATATGGAAATTGGATTGGACCAATTCCTTTTATTTGGTTTTTGTTAAATAGATTAGATTGAATTGGGCCTTTTAAAAAAAAAAATGAGGTCCAAAATTTTGAAAACTCCAGCTCCTTCTCCAGTCCTCCTCCTTCTGTTCTTCATCTTCTTCCTTCCCGACTCCCAGCCCCTGCCCAACGGTTGTCTGAAGTTTCCGACGGACCTAGCACGAGAGGCCGCGGGGACTGGCCAGGTGCTGGATCCGCCCCTGGGTATGGGCAAGGTGTTTGGCATATTTGATCAACCATTTAATTGTGACCTAAAAATTCTATAATTTGCAAATGAAAAATATTTTGTGACTAACTAATTCGAAAATCTGTGAATGATGAATAAATTATGGCCTATATGACTGTGAAACAATCTTGACTAGTTAATTTGATAATATACGACCAATAAATAAGTTGTAACTTATAAGCAAATACACATGACCACTAATGTGACTTTGATATATATAATTATTTATTTATGGCTCGAGTTATGAATTTTGAAACTTTAAACTTGAAAATGAATTGGCTCATACTTAATTCTTGAGTTGTGAATTTTTTCCCAAAGTGGAAACCCAAACCTAACCACTTCACACACCTAAGTGAAAGAATATGACAAGTAACAAAATTTGACTTGCAACTTGAACAAATTAAAATTCAGTTACCCAATTGTCATTTCATTGAAAATTGATGAGATTTACCGGTATAATTTTCCCTTGCTAAAAATGACTAGCAAGTTAACACCAGGAAATTTAAATTAATACACCTGGTCCAATGAAAAAAAAAAAAAAAATCAATGTCAAACAATTTATCGTGTAAAAGTATAATACAATGAAAATACATTCCAAGACAACTGCCAAATTTGACATCACAAAACAGATTACCATCAAAAACCAGTGCCAGACGTATTATACACTATTAACTTTTAATGCGGTAAATAGTCCGGCTACATGTAAAACCATTTTTCACAAATTTTATTTTGATGACCTTTGTATTAACAAAGCAATCTGTAAATAACCATCAATGATTGATCCCATAGTTACCGATACTTCCAATAAATAACATCTCGGTACTATTGTACAATTATTTATATAGTGGGGCGGCATCCGACGATCCATTCAATGGAAGAATTGCTGTATCTGAGAGTATCAAGAAAAACAGCACGTGTTAAAAATCGAAAAACGGCAAACCTTTTAATTGTTCTTTCTATATTATTAGCAAACAAGATCTTGAGAGCTTTTTCAACCCCTGACCAAAAAAAAAAAGGCCGCATTCTTTGCCCTCTCCCTCGAGCCTCAATTGTCCCCAATGACACATCAGTACATTCTCTCTTCTTAACAAATGGGAAAACGTCAAGGAGTATTCCGCACAGGTGTCATAAATGTATCGGGAGTTACTAAGGAGAAATGAAGTTTGGGACAACAGATCTCAACTCCTATCCACGGCGTCCCATGTTGTTAACTGGGCCCTAGGTGGATAGGTGAAGCTAATAAAAACCAAGGTCAAGCCACTCTTTATGAGAATATTACTACAGGTCTCAGAATGATATTATCTTCCAGAATTTTGGTAATGAAGTACCTAATCAACAAAGACAAAGGAACAAAAACAGTAAATATTTTCAAATGCTGCACTAGTGTTCCTATACCCTTGAATACCTATTATTTTTCTGTTCAAACGCAGTCTACGACTCAAGGGAGTAAACAAACACAAGTAAAATTCTAATAAAAGGAGGATTACCATAATGAAAGAGCATGCAACAAAAACTAGAATCTCACCTTAGGTAAAAGCAACTTTGTACCCGTCAATAATTCATATTCTTCTGTTTGAAAATTACATCAGTATGCTGCCAAATGCCCCTGCAGGTACTGGGGTTGAGTTAAAAAAACACAGTTGTAATTATATGGTTTCAATAGCATAGCTCATAGCCCTTGTTTGAGCCCCATTTTTTGGGAAAAATAAATTTGGTAATAGTGATTTTTTGGAGAATGTGTGGTTAAAAAGTAGAAACAATTGCAGACTACAATTTACGATGATACTGAAGTTAAATGGCCTTCCAGGAAGGATAATAGAAATATGGCATATGCAAAACTTCCCAATTAAATGATTAAGAAACATATGGAGTGTAAATGTACTGCTGTTGGACGCTCAATAAAACATAAGGTGTAACTGGAAGAGACAAGTTTCAAGAGATCAAGCTTCAACCCCATATTTATTTATATTGATACTACAGATGCACCATCTTTTAAGAACACAAATGGAATCATCTAAAAATCGGAAACTCAGAAAAGTTTTCCTACCACAAAAGTTACAGGCAAGTGTGGAAGTAGTACAAGAAAACAGACCTGAACATTCATTTCCAGGAAACTTTAAAAAGCTTCCATCAACGGATCTGTAAATTACTAAGAAAGTCCAAGAGCCTGAACACATCATTGTTGAACACGAATAGATGGATCAGACAAGGAAAAAGGGAAACACAATAAAAGAACTGAGTAAGAACAAAAATTATTGGAAAAACACACACCTGACATTTTTAGCAATCACCGTGTTTCCATCTTCTGCCCCAAGATGGCGAAGAACCACTTCCTCCAGCCGACCATCACGATATGCATGCTGTAAACGTGGAACACATGTACAGATTAATTAGGGTTTAAATAGTAGCAAATGCATGCATATGCAGCAAAAAGCATGGAATACGAGAACATCATCATACATTGATTTTACTAGACAATCCCATACATAGAAAATGAAAGGCAGGCTATCTAACATCTCATCCTTACAATCACATATCTAATATTTTTTTTATGTCCTTAGTTGTATTTCTTAATGAACATCGTAGAATTCATTAATTAATTTTGAATTGGCAACTAGACTGCAAATAAAGTAGTTTAATCGCTGAAGTTCAATTTGCAACCAAAGTGCAAACTTGGTAAGATGAAAATTAATATGCCGTTTTATTTTGCACAAATGCTGGTTTAGTCCTTCAACACAAATGACGTATTAAAACAATAAAATTAAGAAAAGCAAAAGGGGAAACTTGTCTCACCAATCACTCTTAAAGATCTTCATAACAAGAAAGTTTCAATGGTAATTCGTAATTAATTGATCAAGGCCAGACAAAACCTGGACTTTACTTCCCCAAGTTTCAGACATTCTTCTCTATACTTAACTCATTTTGAAGCAAGACAATCACATTAAATTTACAGTTACTCATTAACCTTAGCTGCCACATTTTAACATGAAGAACTGAAAAACTGATTGTCAACTCTGCACAAGCATATCATATTTTAAATTCAGTCCCGCTACAGTGACATTAATGTTGACAGTGTGTGTGGTATGTTAATTATGCCCAAAATCTCTGATATCAATTGTTGGGAATTTAAGGATCACGTATCGCTCAATATCACTTGATATGAAATAACCATCGGATTGAGATGTTGAAATTATATGACAAAATATGAAGTATATGATTGCAAGCAAAATAATAAATGAAGACAAGAAAATATGAAAGAGGAATTATGAGATTTTATTGCACCACAAATAATGAAGATGAAGAAATATTACAATGATCCTAAAAGCTAGTAGCACTTCTCTTACACTATAAAATTGTATAGAAGGGCCTAATATTTATAGAGAACATGTAGGGCGATGTCCAAACCCTAATAGATGAGTTGTAGTTGAAGTAGAATGCCAAAAACATGTTAAAATGCGAAAATGGTCGAACGATAAGCTAGCGGCAGGTTTGTTGCTCAAGCTCTAGGCGAGTGACCAAGTTTCGAGTAAACCTGTAGGTATTGCCCAAGTGGCCTGCTAGCGAAAATGCGATGACTTTTCTTTCCGATCCATAATTTCAACATCTTCAAGTCCAATACAAATTCCAACTCCCAATAGGGCTTCCAATAGAATCTAAACTTGAGTAAGACTCCAAAAGCATTCCAAACTGAATTTCTCTTGACGTGTACTTCAATTTTATTCAATTATTTCAACAAGAAATTTGAGTCACACCCAAATTCTATAAGTGTGAGATGGCACGCATTTTGCCATTGATTTCAACAACACTTAAAACAATCAATAATATAGATTTTGACACCTCACAAAATGTCAACATTAATGTACATTTTGAATGTACAAATATCATATTCCTTTTAAATTTTTACTCGCAAACAAAATACATTACCATCGGAACTTCAAGACAGAAGCATTGCTAGTAGCTAAGTCCCAACACTAGTACTAACAAAATACCTAAAAGTTCCACACTACAGAACTCCCAATTGAACAGATACAACTCAACAGATATCAAGATGCGCACACAGTTTTCTCAATGAAATGCAACTCAAGGGGTATCATTATTCTCATCACTCAAATTACTCGTATTAAAACCCTGTTGCAGGACATATGCCATTGGCTCCGCCATTACCTCTGCAATTTCATTTTCCAATTGTATAATATCACTATCATTCTCCCGTTCTTCCAATTCTAAAGGAATGTAAGGACTGTATAAGTGATCAAACACTCGTAAGCCACTCATATCAAATCTATTAGAGGTTGATTCATATTGATCCATGCCAAGTAATCTTGAGCTGTAAAGGTTAGAGTTGAGACTAGCATTCCACAGAAATGAGCCAGGCTTGACATTATGCTGGAACACAACAAACTAGTATCCGTTAAAGGGGCCATATGCCAATCAAGGCAGAGGAAAGTAAAAAAAGGCACAACAAAATACAATATTCTGAGTATGATAGTCAAATCTTGCAAGCAGCTCTCCCAATTCATTACCAATTCCAAAAGAAGATAAAGAGTTTCGAAAGCACAAGTTTTTTATTTTTTATTTTTTAGACACTAGGCAAAGAAAGATATCAGATATTCAATTTGAACAATTTCGGACATTGAACGGTAATACCCTACTACTGAACATTGATATTTTTGTCAATAAGAACTTAAGTTCTTGAATTATGATCAACAAATAACAAGAAGGCACACCTTATACAAGCTTAATCTATTCCTAAGTTGATTACTGTCTACCATTTCAGATTTCTTACAAACTTCTTTCAGTATCCTTAAAAGACTTCTAAACTTGAATTCTCTACCATTCCTGCATCTTTGTACAAGTCAATTCATTATTTACATTAACTAACCACCGACCTCAATTTAATAACTTCATATCTTCTCCTTTCACATTCAAAATCCATTTTTATAGGTTTTCTTCAAAATAATAATAAAAAAAATATCTATCATCTTCTACATACTTGGTATGTTAGACAACTGTGATTCCAACATAGGAAAGAATACATCAAACTGTCTATCTACTCTCCATAATATAGGTTGAAAGATTATTCTTGATTTTTAAAAAACTTGCTAATCGATTCTCTGATGAAGAGAGAGCTCATCTACAACATTTTTAGAACTAGTCTAAGTAATTCCAGTGTCCCAGATTCTATAGTTCACCAGATAAAGCACATTCTATATTTTACCGAAAACAATCATGAGAATGATAACTATGAAGTCCCTATATTACATTCATTCTCACATTTGACAATGAGTAACAAAAATATGCAACAGTACAAGTGAAACATATTTTAAAATACACGACCTTTACTCCACACATTAGAAACATATATTAACACCATTCCACACACATCCACCCCTTAACCTCCATTCTCGATAAGCATGACCAGCACCACCTACACCCCCCAGCTGTAAATAAGCTCGATCTACTTAAGATAGACATAAAAGCTGATTTAAGATCTGCTATAATTGAAAATGAAGAAAACTTCAACAAATTTTTTTGGACACAAACTGTTGAGCTCATCTTTGCTTGCTAGTTTAGTTTAAACCAAAAAATTCAATCGCTAAATTATGATTTCAAGTCGAGCTTATATGACCTGAGGGGCATCTCAACGTGGCTCATTGACACCTTTTACCTCTAATCTGGACCTAGCACCACACAAATTCCCCAGCTCCCTTTGCCCTGACACCACTCAACTTCTTCTTATAAAACCTATGCCAGTTGACGACTACAAGTGTGTTACTTCACCCCTCGATAGGGTGTGTGTTACATCCTATTTTATACTAAGTCAAAGTCGATAGTTTATTTCAAAGTCAACGGTTTGACTAATCAAAGTCAAGGTCAAATAGGGACTTAACTGAAATAAAATATTTTCTCGGGGTTTACTTTACAATTGACAATATATGAGGGTTTAAGATGGATTAAAATTAAAGTTGGGGATGTATTTATCTATTATAGGAAGTTAAATGACCAAATGTTGTATTATATGAAGGTTGGAGAGCTTCCTTTGCAATTAATAGTTAGTGCTCCACTAACCTGGTTATTTAAAACCCATTCATTTATATACACACAGAAAGCTGGGGAAACAAAACCATAACAGAGGCTGGAAACGGAAGCTGAAGACCGAAAAAGAAAGGAAAAAAGGGAGAAAAAGGAGAAAGAAAAGGAGGAGAAAAAGAAGGGAAAAAGGGAAGAGGAAGGAGTAAGTGTTGATTTCTTCAATAATGGGTTCTATTTATCTATTTCTTCAAGAGATATGGTATAATTTATGCTTCATTTTTAGGGTTCTCATTTTTTTTGGTGTAATTTTTAGATTAAGATAAATGAGTACCATTGTTAGTTCAAGTTCCTTGATTGGGTACTTTTCATTTACATTAAGGTAAGAAATATCATTTTTGGCAAACCCTAGAGTTTTTAATTGGGTTTTTGTGTGAAGATAGTTTATGAAAATGATTATGTTGATGGAATACTCATTTGGAAGAATGATTTATAAGTTAGAATGTAAAAGTTAAATGGATTCAATTATGGTTACTAGTTTTCACAAAATTTGAAGAAGGAATTGCTTTTATGTTTGGGATGAAGGTAATTGTGATAAATTAAAGATAAGTGAAATGACTAGAAAGTAGAATTAGCTCCATTGATTTAAAGGAAGTTTGAGGAATTTATTAGTGTATCGAGAAATAAAGTTTAGGTATTCCATCATTAGTTATTAAAGGTTTCTCAATTTGATAGTAGTTAAATTGGTTATTTTACATCGTATTTCAAGTGGTGAAGAAGAGATTGGAAAAGCCTATCGACCATCCTAGCCTACAACTTGTATTGAGTGAGTGAATATCTATTTTTTTTTTTTAAATAAACACTTATTTATATTATATTAGTTCTCAAAATTTTATTTATTTCAGATGATTGATTTAGAAAACATGATTTTCAGAATAAAGTTATTTTTTTTAAAATAAGCAATTCTAAAAGTTAAATTCAGTTTAGTTAAACCATTTCATTAGCTTAGAATATTAATATTAAATATTTTAGCACATTTAAAGTTATTTTTAAAACCATCAGAAAGTACCCAGGTGATTTTACCCTAGTATGCACTTGTGTAAATGTGCTTTTACTGTGTATGACCTCATATGGTTATTTTTCCCACTCTGCACTGGTGTGAATGTGTTTCCACGGTGTATGACACTTATGGTGTTTTTATTCGCTCTGCACCATTGTGAATGTGTTTCCATAGTGTATGACCAGATTATAGCCTTTGAGGTAGCTTTGCGCGCGTATGACCAAAATTTCAAAATTGAATAACCTTGCCATGTATATTGGTATTAATCGATACATGAGTATTGTTATTCCGGGTACCTTTTTTGTGTGAATTTTCAGTATTACTACAGCTTATTAGATTTCAGATTATAGAATTCAGTTTATTCAGTTCATAGAATAAAGATTCCAACTTATAGTATTAAGTAATGTCAGTATTTTATAGATTTCCATAGATATCAGATTATTTATATTCGTTATTATTTACAGTTTTTTATTTTGTATAAAGAACGAAGGATTTTATGATTCTATTATGTTTCAATTTTAAAAGTTATTACCAAAACTTCTGAATTTCTTAAAAGTTATAAAAGAGTAAATGAAGCTTTACAATAATTATGCACATACACGAAAAGTATACTTATTTGCAAACTATCCACTCATTGAGTTACAAGCTCATATTTTGTCACCTCTTCCCTTATTAAATAGTAGCTGAGTTGAGCAACATTGGAGTTTGTTGATTCATCGAGTTGAGTCACACTTTGACATTAATTGTACGACATTGTCAATTTACATAGTTCATATTTCTTTTGGGATACATATATGTTTTATTAGAAAAGTTAAATTGTAATTCATGTATCCATATTATGGACTCATTGCATATTGGGTATTTTGAGTACATTTGAGACTTTCGTTTGTAAAAATATTAGTAAAGGTCGATTTACCAATATTGTATTTTAAATAGTTTGAGTTTTGAAGGGTTGGTGTACCCTGTTTTAAATTTATGTACTGGTGTGAGGATATTGATATTTGTTTAGGTGGTTTTAGTCCATATTACAAAGGAAATCATGTCTAGTTTTTTATAAAAGTATGTTACAGTCAAAACAGGTCAAGGTCGCTTTGATGGTGGGTCTGGTACTTAGCTGATATCTACCATCAGCGCACGACACGTGTCGGGTCTATTAGGGTGATTCATGACGAGTTGTATCAGTGTGCGAGTCCATATTTTAGCACATAAGTTAAGTTAGCTCTTTTGCAGCTCACATTTTTCTCAGCTACAAGGGTTTGACTTCTCCGTATTCTAAAAAATGCCAGACAAAAAAATCTTGTTAATATAATTCTCAATAGCCGATAAAATGCAACCTAATACTGCCACGATATATTCTCCATGGTGAGTGCAGTCATTGTATGATTGGAAAAACATTATCCTATAGAAACGTCAAGAATCCAACATCACAACAATATGCAAAGTTGACACCTGAGAAGAAAAATAGCATTTTGAATCACAACTATAGCCCCTTACATTCTTTAGTCTCAAATGAAAAGGAAATACATTTTCAAATACACCAGGAAAATTACCCTTGTATTAGAGAGGTGCAGAAGATTGAATTAATAAGAAGGAATTGGTCTCAAAAGTGATTGAAGCTAACATTTTAAGATGTCTGGTGTGAGGTTTTCGTAAGAGTCTAAAAAACTCTTTAATTACAACTAGGGATGTCAACGAGCCGAGCCGGAAAAAAAAGCTCGAGCTGATCCCAAGCTTTTTTGGGCCCGAGCCGAGCCGAATCGAGCCCTTCTGAATTTCTTAAAAGTTATAAAAGAGTAAATGAAGCTTTACAATAATTATGCACATACACGAAAAGTATACTTATTTGCAAACTATCCACTCATTGAGTTACAAGCTCATATTTTGTCACCTCTTCCCTTATTAAATAGTAGCTGAGTTGAGCAACATTGGAGTTTGTTGATTCATCGAGTTGAGTCACACTTTGACATTAATTGTACGACATTGTCAATTTACATAGTTCATATTTCTTTTGGGATACATATATGTTTTATTAGAAAAGTTAAATTGTAATTCATGTATCCATATTATGGACTCATTGCATATTGGGTATTTTGAGTACATTTGAGACTTTCGTTTGTAAAAATATTAGTAAAGGTCGATTTACCAATATTGTATTTTAAATAGTTTGAGTTTTGAAGGGTTGGTGTACCCTGTTTTAAATTTATGTACTGGTGTGAGGATATTGATATTTGTTTAGGTGGTTTTAGTCCATATTACAAAGGAAATCATGTCTAGTTTTTTATAAAAGTATGTTACAGTCAAAACAGGTCAAGGTCGCTTTGATGGTGGGTCTGGTACTTAGCTGATATCTACCATCAGCGCACGACACGTGTCGGGTCTATTAGGGTGATTCATGACGAGTTGTATCAGTGTGCGAGTCCATATTTTAGCACATAAGTTAAGTTAGCTCTTTTGCAGCTCACATTTTTCTCAGCTACAAGGGTTTGACTTCTCCGTATTCTAAAAAATGCCAGACAAAAAAATCTTGTTAATATAATTCTCAATAGCCGATAAAATGCAACCTAATACTGCCACGATATATTCTCCATGGTGAGTGCAGTCATTGTATGATTGGAAAAACATTATCCTATAGAAACGTCAAGAATCCAACATCACAACAATATGCAAAGTTGACACCTGAGAAGAAAAATAGCATTTTGAATCACAACTATAGCCCCTTACATTCTTTAGTCTCAAATGAAAAGGAAATACATTTTCAAATACACCAGGAAAATTACCCTTGTATTAGAGAGGTGCAGAAGATTGAATTAATAAGAAGGAATTGGTCTCAAAAGTGATTGAAGCTAACATTTTAAGATGTCTGGTGTGAGGTTTTCGTAAGAGTCTAAAAAACTCTTTAATTACAACTAGGGATGTCAACGAGCCGAGCCGGAAAAAAAAGCTCGAGCTGATCCCAAGCTTTTTTGGGCCCGAGCCGAGCCGAATCGAGCCCGGCAAAAAAAAATGAGGCTTGGCCCGAGCCTTAGCGGGCGGAGCCGAGCCGACTCGATTTTTTTGTTTTTTTGTGGCACCTTATAAGCTTATGTCGGATAACATGTTAGATTTATAAATGAGTAACTATCCATTAGTTCAACTTTGAGCGTGAGTTCTAGTTTTTAGCCACAATCTGACGGGCAGACCGAGCGCTTCAATTGAAAGCTGGAAGAATATCTTCGACGCTTTATCTCTACTTCGCAGAAAATTTAGATGAAACTTTTGGATGGGCTCAAATTTACTTCAATGCCCAAAAAAGCTCTTCCACCAATAAGTTATTTTGAGATTGTGACTGGTCAACAACTATTACTCCCATATATTGTGAATATCGATTAAAGTACCAAGTTTACTTAAGCGAAAAAATTCTCTCAAGAGTGAAAACGAAATATTGAAATTGCTTAGAATTATCCTGAGAAAGCTTAAAAACGGTATAAAAAGTCCGCATATTTAAAGCATTGTTTCCTTAAATTTAATGTTGGAGATCTGGTAATGGCCAAACTCTCGACAAAAACTGTTATAAACCAGCAATAGGGAAATACTCAAGATTGGTGCCAAAATATATTGGACCATTACCCCTCGTGAAAAGGATTGGAAGTCACAGAGTTGCACTCCCTTCATGGGGCAAAATCTAAAAGGTCCTTCATATTGGGTACTCAAGCCATACTTTGCACACAATGATGATGCATCCAGAAATGAGCTAAATCGACCTGTGTTTTAACTGAGAAAAGTCGAAAAGAAGGTTGCTGAAGATATACTGGACCATCGAACTACTCAAGCTTCTAGGAAATATCATTAAGAGTACTTGGTCAAATGAAGCGGATGCAACACTGAAGAGAATACTTGGGAAAGAGAAAAAGACCTAGGAGCTTTCAAACAATTAAATGAAGTATATCATGCATCGATGGCGAGGGCACCGAGGACGTCGCCAAAATAAATGAGGGGAATGTCAAGGACAGCAGCTTTACTTAGCCATTTGATCCAATCGCAGCCGTAGTTTGCCCAACTTCGACCGCACCTTGTAAATATTAGTTCGGTTCGAGTTGTAATTTCATTTCCATTGTAATGGTTTATTTCAATTGTAAAATAGCTCTGATATTTGTAAACGTTTAGTATGATTCCTCGTCATTTAAAGTCTACTCTTATCACTTAGATTTTTGTTTCGTAAGTTATTATAGGGGGTATTAGTCATTCAAAAATCTATCAAACTTACTGGTGTTCGCCCCTTGCACTAGCCATTGTAATTTTCTACTTTCATCAATTGTAATTTTCACTTTCATTAATCAATGATCAATTTACTTTGAATGCATCTAAATTTTTTGTTGCAAGCTTTTTACAAATTGTAATCAAATTTTCTTTCGTCCCGAAACGACCGAGAAAAAGCGGAAGATAGTCTAGTGGAACATACTACTTTCGCACAGTGTCCCTTTCTGTGCCAAAAAGAAAGACACCCTATGAAACCTAGCCTCCTACAGTGAGATAAACCCCCTCATAAGTAGAGCTGCATTTTCAATGGTTGATGGACAACAATGGGAGATCTGTTACATGTAATTTCACTTTCATATTTCTTTTGTGTGTTTCTTCTTGTATTTTTTTTCCCTCAAAATTTTCTTCTCTTTTAAAGTCAAAGCAAGTGATGTTCATAACAGCTGATGAGTAATTTCATTTCTTTTAAGACTTTTAGTATTTTTTGTGATTAGTGGTCTTGTGATCAATATGACTACGTTACTTTATAATTTTGTTACTTTGTTTATCCATTTTAATTTCAAGTTGTACATTTGTATTTTTATTTTGTAGTAGTATTTTATTATGAATTGTTAAGTCATGATAGTGTGAGTATAATTTGCACTTTTGTAATTTTAAAAAAAAATTATTTTATAGGTTTATATTGAGGCTTAATGATGGGGAATGAAGATAAGAATAAATATAGATTTAGATAAGGTTTTAAAGTATAAATTGATTCGAATCATGTATGTTTGATTAGATTCTAGTAGCATTTTATAGTAAGTCAACCATTACAACTCACCACGCGAAGGCAAAACTTCTTGATACCCAATTTGGACTTTTTATACACTATTGATAAGGGTGGATGTTAAGGCAGTTCGAATTGCTTTATTTAGACATACACATTATTTACATCAACTCAAATAAAAATGCATAAAAACTTGGAAAGGTAAGTCACAAGATAGTTCAAAAAGAGCTAAAGATTCATTTACCTTGTAAAAACAACTGGTCCCAAATGGGCAGGTTCCATTCCCAAAGTCAAAGTGCTTGCAATCAATAGACCTGAAACAAAATTACTTACCCGTGAGAGAGAGAGGAGAGAGAGAGAGAGACAGAGAGAGAGAGAGGGGGGAAGGGAATCTATCTTACCTGAGCTTTGCCTTGTAACTATCAACAATCTCCTGCTTTTCCACTTTTGAACAATACCAAATGACACTAGGAATGACGAAGTACGAAAGTTTCCGACATATTGGGCAGGCTCTTAGTGCAGAATTAACATCCATTCCAGATGCTGATGAACTACTGCGCCAATTCCTAATACACGATATACAGAATGGATGATCGCACTCTGATAATATTCCAAACTTTCTTTCAGCCGGAGAAGACTTTGATAGAACACGTTCAAGGCACACACAACACTCTATTTCTTGACTATGTTTTAATGCCTCTAAGTTTCTTTGCATTTTCTCACATGTTTTCACATGTTCTTCTCTCTCTTGAGGCCTGAAAGGATGCAAGCAATGTTTCCCACAGGTGGGGCACACATCACCATGAATGTGCGGGCATTTTTCCCCATGTGGACAATTACCCGCAGCAGCAAAAGAACATATTGGTCGGTCAGCAGGATTAACACTCAGCTCCCTAACATCATCATTCTCTGTCATATCAGGATGCCCAAATTTTTCATCCCATGCAGATCTACTTGGAAGATAGACAGGTCCACCAGAAGCTGAAAGCTCAGAAGTAACAGCAGTGACAATACCTGCACTACCAGCTGCAGACTCAGAAAGATGATCAGCATGGACAGAATGATGTTGGTGAGAATATGCTGATGAAGATGGAGCTGGAGATTGTGAACGAGCAACTTTGACATGGTCATATCTACACCTACTACCATAAGCACAAACTCCTTTTTGGTAGAAGGTGCATATCTGCAACAATTAGTACAAGAATTATCATTATTGCTACCACCAATAAGTGGCTTGAAAATCTAAGCAATTTGCTAAACAGTTACATTATTTGGCGGGGCCTTCCAATCATGCGAGAACTCACAATGGTCCCCTTTTAGACATGCCCCGTGGGCAAAGAATTTGCAAAGAACCCTGAAGGCATCAAAATAATCAAACATGTGAATTTATGGGATGTTCCATTAGGCCAAAGCCATTTCTAAAGAACTGGAAGCAAAAATATTTTCTTCAATAAAGAAGTACAATTATAGATCCAAATTTGTGATGCACCTGAGAATTCATTTTGGAACTCGTTGTTTAGAGAAAATTGGATTGCTGTGGGCAATCTAACAAGAATTAGATGAAACACATAATGGGTGGGTATCCACATAATGCACAGAATGTGTGTGGCACCCATTTTGGGTGTATTATAAATTTTGGAATAGTGATTGATGGAAGAATGTGTGGTTGAAAAATAATGAAAAGATTTAGATTTGTGTAATATTATTTTATTTGGAGAATGTATGGTTATAATTAAGAAAGAAAAAAATTTGAAAAAAAAAAATAATGGGTGCCAAACACAAGCATAATACACAATTCGCAAAATGCATCATCTACCAAAATTTCTCACCTATCATGCTAAGGCTGTTTATATTTATTATGATGCATCTAGTCCATGAAATTTTAGACAAACGCCTTTTCGCGAGGCACAAGTTGGTAGAAGAATTTGTAAGAAACTCTATGCAAAATAATAATTTGTACAATCTATTGTCCATGCATGCACAGACAACATCATCAAAATCCACCACTAATTTATATAACAGAACCAGATGTAACTGCTTTGATTGTATTGTTGTGAAGATTTTGCCACAAAAGAAACTGTCAAAATCTACGTGAAAATAAATTAGAGGGTAAAAGCTGATAAGGAAACATAACAAATCAGCATCAGTAAATATAAAAATTGCACTGCACCAAAACAATGACTGTATCCAAGTCAAGGAAATACATCATGATTAGCCCTAAATTACTTAACCTTGTTAAAGATAATTCTTAGGCTAATGGAAACCCTAGTATGTATAGATATTGGGAGAGCCATAGTTCGAAAACTAGCTGCTGAAGTTGGATAACCCAAGTCTACATAAACCACCCACCGAAAGCCATACTTTCGATGTGAGATTCAAGTCTCATACCTTGTAATGAGAACCATGACAATCCACCATGCTATGCGATATCAAAGCTCACATCAAATTGGCTTTGCACTAACCTATGACTAATCCCAGACGAACACTGCTATACAAGCGTTACCAGATGCCTAACTCAATTGAAACAGGGAGACATGGTGTCTCCTTTGATATTGATATCATTGATATAAATCTTGGGAGAGTTATATCTAAAAATCTAGTAGTTGACTATATACCGAAAGTCTATACTTTCAATGTTGATTCAAGTCTCATAACTCGCGGGACTATGACGAAAATACATCATGATTAGCCCTAAATTACTTAACCTTGGTTAAGGATAATATTCTTAGGCTAATGGAAACCCTAATATGTGAATGAAACCATCTTTCAAAATCCTAAGGAAGCTAACTAAAGTTGAATTTCATAGGAAATATGTCTACTCAAACCAGAGCAAGGAGCTATTTTTTATCTATTATTTACATCCGGATCCCCCAGTCCCTCAATTTCAGTTCCCCAACGAAGAGAACACGACGTCCTGATCAATTCCTCTACCTCTTTTCTGTAGCCACCTACCAATTCCATACGCAAGCAATAAAAGAATATGCCAACCACCTTTCCAGAACTTCACCACAGGAAGTATAAGCATGCATCAGAGAAGGCAACCCATCAAATTTTGAATGGCTTCAATTTCAAATTTGTTGAAACTGGGTGCAGGCATAGTAGTATCGAGAGAGAAACAGGGTTCAGATATTTTGATAGCCAAGAAATCAACATCGTAAGACAAAATAACTCAGATGATATTTTCTTCTTAATTCTTTTACTTAATTTCTTCCCTTACTTACCAAGAAGTTAATTGAATGCTCCTTTTTTCTTTCATTCACGGTTAGTTTTTTGCCAGCCCCAATATAATTTTATGAATTCTTGAAAACAATATTTCGTTCGTTTCGCTTTCCCTAAATATTATCAATTTTGTCATTGACTCTCTAATTAAAACAATAAAAAAAAAAAATTATACAATTCTCTAGCAATAATCAATTCTGGAAAGGCATGATATCGAACAGAAGCATCGGGAATTCAAAACCCATTTCAGAAAATTTTCATAAATAAAAACATATGACATAAAACACGAAAAAATTCAAACAAAGTGGATATCTAATGCTATCAGAATAATTTGTAAAACAAAAAATCAACGAATTAAGAAATATGAAGAACTGGTACCGTTTTGACATGGCGTTTGCAGATATCAGAAAGAAAATTTGCGAATGATTTGAAGCGAAGGGATAATGGCTTAGCTCATAATGTGAGGGAGCGAATTTAGGGCTTTTGGCGGTTCGGATGTTAGGTAGGATGATTATGCTAATGGTCCTTCGTATTTTGCTATATTATGCAAACGACCCTAATTTGCTAAAAGTCTTGGGCAATTACTGAATCTTTCCAAAAATGTTGGTCCAATTGTATAATTTGATGGGTTGCCCGTTTTTTTTCACGATGAGATGTTTCCGATAAATTGGCCCTGTTTGAGCCATATTTTTTCCTCACTAAAATGAAAAATATGACCGTTATCCATCACATCAACATTTAAATTCAAATTTTCTATCTCTTATGTGGACCCCAATAACGACTATATTTTTCATTCTCATTTTCAAAAAAGATGGCTCAAACAAGAGCTTAATTCCTATTCATTTAGACTCCGCTTAATAAAAATTATAAATAAATAAAAATGAGCGATGAAAAAGTAGTTTTTATTTTTGAAATTAAAGTTTCAAAAAATTTATAAATTTTGACAAATTGAGGCTTAATCTTTAGCAAAATTTCAATTGGATATTTCAAGTTTAATTTATCTTAATTGAGTCAGTAAACTTCATTTTTAAATTTAACCACTATATTACACTGTCACACCTAATTTCCAAATTGACACCATTTTGCTTTGCTGACAATTATGCCATAACAGATATTTCACGTAATCACTAGTTTAGGAGTGGGCGTGGGTTAAGTTGGGTCGATTTTTGCCCCAATCCAAATCCAACCCAACATTGTCGATTTGTTAGAAATTCAATCCAATCCAATTCATGTAAATGTTGAAACACAACCCAACCCAACCCAATTATGTGTCGGTCGGGGTTGGGTTGGGTTGGTCGGTTTGAGAAAAAATTATTACATAAAAATTAAAATCATCCAATTTTTTGATGTAAAATTAACATTAATATAACCGTTAGCCATCCAATGTTAATAAACTTGAAAAATAAAATAGTACAATCCAATGATATGTTCATTCGTAACTTTTACAAAAAAAATACTATCTCATTTTCAAAAAAATTTATTCACAAAGACGAGTTTGACTATTTATTCACGAGACGGGTTTTCTCAGTATTGCACTTACAATTTGATGGCAATTATCTCTGAAAATATAGTTGTTGAATGAAAATTGATTTGAGTGATAACTTGAAAATCAAGAATTAAAATTTATCGATTCACGTTTCTCCTTTTTCAATTCAGTGTGTCAATATTAGATTACAGAATTCATTTTTAAGGTTTGTGAAATTTTATTTCTGAATTATTTTCTCTATTCGAATTCTTTTCGCTGGAGTAATTACACGGTTCATGTGAATTTTGGTATCTTCTTAATATATTTTGTTTTGTCATGGAATTCAAGTAATTAACTTTCGTGTAGAGGGCATATTTTTGTTAGCTGTATATCAACTTTCTTGAGTTTGGGTCGTGGACTATTTTTTGTCAATTTTTTGCGCTTGTGATTATATGTGTTATTGTTGATTTTGGTATCTTAATTATGCTTTCCTTTTTCATTTTTTTTCATGGAATACAAGTAATTAACTTTTGTGTGGTCGGCATGTTGATAATGGTTGTATATCAACCTTCTTAAATTTAGTTCATGAACTATTTTCCTTATCGACATTTTTTTATGTGTGATTATGTGGTGTTCAGGTCTACAATGATACCTTAATGATAATCTTTTTTCATGGAATACAAGAACTCTAAACTTTTGTGTCGTGGGCATGTAGATATTAGTTGTATATCAACTTTCTTGAGCTTGGGTCTCTATCGATTTGACATCTTAATTGTAGTTTATTTTTGTATTGCGATACAAGAAGTTAACTTTTGTGCAGTGATAATATTGATATTATTAGTATACCAGCCATTTTAAATCCGCTAACATTTTTTTCTACTCAAGTTCTTTTGTGCATATAATTATATAGTCGTGTCGATTTTGGTATCTTAATGATTGATTTTTTTTATGTAGAGTTTTTTCTTTCGGGTTGGGTTGGGTCGGGTTTGGGTTGCTAACCCATAACCCAACTCGACCCAACCTGATTACCCAACCCGTAACCCGCACAAAAATTCCAAAAAATCGACCCATCGGGTTGGTCGATTTTCTCGGGTTGGTTTGGGTTTTGCCCATCCCTAATCACTACATATTATTTTAGAATGAAGACGATAAATTGAAGATTATGACAATATTTTTAGATTAAAATGTTTACCTTTGAAAATAATATTGAGTTGTAACTATTTTTGCAAAAAGAACTTTTTTCAAGTTAAAAGAAAACTTTCATATCTAAATTAAAGCTAAGCTCCTATTTGGTGCACATTTTGTAGTCAATAATGCATTCTTTTATGTGATGAAGAATATGTGGTTGAAAAAAAAAGGAAAATCTATTCACGCGATGAAAAATATTATTTTATAGAAGAATGTGAGGTTGCAAATGAGTACAAGAATGAGAATGGAAAAAATAATATGGCTCAAATAGGGGCATATAATTTTTTTTTAAGAAAAGATCGTTTCAGATGTAATGGTTGAAGATGAATTTTAGTTTGGAGAATGGAAGAATAGTAAATACAATTAAATCTCTATAAATTAATAACTTTGGACCAAGAACAATATATTAATTAATTAATTAATAGTTTATTAATGTATAATGGTATTTATTATTTTCTTAAATATTGGACATTATATTTAATTTCCCGATCTAACAGCTCTATGTATTTATTTAACCAAATAAATCTCATGAATCTACTAAGTTTTTCCAAAAATAAGCGTCCGTTTGAGCCTCTTGGGTTAAAAATGTAATTTGGAATAGTAAACTGATTAAGAAGGTGTGGTTAAAAAATAAAGAATAATTTTGAATTCGCATGTAATATTATTTTATTGAAAAGAAAAAAAAGGAAAAAATGTAATATAGAAATAATAGGGATCAAACTAGGGAAGTTGTATATGATTCCATGTATTACACTATTCATTTATGAACATTAAAAAAACAAAATTAACACAACACAATTACATGCAACAATGGCTTCTCAACTTAAAGGTGTAAAGAAATCAAAAATTACAAATCACACGTGTAAAAATATTGTGGGAGTACAACAAAGATGATAAGTAGCACGAAAAAATAATTTCAACAATTGATTTTTGAAGAATTAACTTGCAAGTGAGTCAAAGGATGATATTAAATATGATCAAGTATCTCTAAACTACTTTTGAAAATTAATGTCCCACCTCTAACTTTCTTTAAAATGTATTTTGGAAAGGTCTCATAGTTGAATCATAAACATTATGTATCGAATTTTATTTTTTTCATAATGCATTAGGAAATTATTAGTTTATAAGTTATTCGGGATCTATATAAATTATTTTGACAATGTATTATCAGATAAATTTAACGAGTAATTAATTTAACAAGTCAGGACTGATCAAAAATATTATTTAATCGATGTTATTAATTTAACGGATACAAAATTATGAAGGTCCTACTATATATATTTAATATTATCCAAAAAGGAGGTTGAATAAATGTAATTATAATTACGCCATAGTTTATGTTAACTATTACCACATTTTAATTGCAACTTTTAAATCCTTTCTCATTTTTGTACTTATTCCAACCTTTTTCATCACATTGTTGTGTTTAATATTCAATTAAATGGCATATTTTATCTAGTGACGGCTTATATCAAAGTATTCAGTTAGCATGCTTCGAAAATGATGGGCAAATATTTTATTTTTTATTTTTGCTTATTTTAAAATGTGAGGGACATATACATTTTTTTTTTACGCCAACCTACCACATTTCGTATTAAAATATTTTCAAAGACAATATGTACTAATTAATAGAAAGTTGAGGAAAAGAATGACACGAAAATTGAAAAATAAATACAAAAATGATCAAAGGTCAAAAGCTTTCATTGCAATTAAAATGTGGCGCATTTATAGAAAAATTGTGAAGTGAATGCTATCTATCTATAATTTAAAAGGGTGATTATATTTCCACTCAAATTTTAATTATTTTTCTATGTACCAACATAACCCTAAATACAATTACATAGGTGATCACTTCTAAATACTACATTCGTCCCATAAAAGATATATATATATATATATATATATATATATATATATATATATATATATATATATATATATATATTTTTTTTTTTTGAGAATATAATTCAATACAATCCAAAATATTAAGAAAATATACGATACATCCTTACCCTATAACTGTAAACTTAGACAACTGCAATACATCCTTATCCTATAACTGTAAACTTAGACAACTGCAATCTACAAAGTCTCATATTTTGAAAACGTTATAATATTGTCTCATTCTTAATTTTTCCAAAAATTCATTTCTCCATATAAATCACCAAATTGTCATTCAATTAGATATTTCCAATTTTGTTGCGCAAATCACTCTTGATTAGATTCATAGCAGAGAATACCATTTCAACACTTGCAGTTGCCACATGTAATATCAAAACCAAGGTGATCAGCCTATAAACCAATGGAAAATAACAAGAATTTCTTGTTTCAACCAATTTTTGAGCTACACAAGATATGCTACTGATGTTAATGAAAATTTCGTTCATTCTCACAAGCATAAGAAACTTGTCAAGTTGAGGTCTAAGTAATAAAATCTCTTCAGTATTGAAGTCCAAAGAATAGAACTGAGTAAGACGTAGCAATTTAGCCCTATCAAAAGTGACAAAAGAATATCTTGGACTTAAACACAAAATGCAAGTAAGGAGCTCATTAGTTGTCACTGGAAAACGATCATTCAACTCTTGCAAGATTGAGTCTATTGTATGACAATACAAATCAACATAAAAATGATGATAATAATTCACTTGTTGTCCGATACACCTAGGTCGACCTCTCAATACTACAATATCCTCCATATTGGGCACTAAAATATGTCTATCAAGATAAAAATCAATCACCATACTCAACAAATTATCCCAATCATTGTCTCTCATGTTCTACAATGCATACTTACACAAATTCAATAATCTCATAGTATTTTGAATATTCTGATTTTTTTTTTCTGTAAGGCTTGTAAAATGTTGTCTGTAATTGCAAGAATTTCAAATATAAAGTGGAGACTGAACACAAACTCAAAATCTTGCATAGTAGTCATTTATCTTATTGTCATTGATCTCTGATTTGAATTTACATTAAACATATTAACAACACGAGTAATTGTCAGTAGATGTGAACCCCATCTAGTATCACTTAGGCATGCCAAACTCATTTCTTAAAACTTACCACTTCCACCACAAAGTTCCCTAATATTAAGCTTCTCCAGAATTTCAGAATGATAACTTGCTCGAAGAGCATTCTCACGCTTACATGATGTAACAACCAAATTCACAATAATAGCGAGTATGTTAGATAAATCACCAAGCTTATCATTCATACGTGCCACAAAAACAACTGCCAACTAAAGTTGATGAGCAAATTAATGAACGTACATATCCTATGGGCTCTCTCTTAAAATTAAAGCTTTCAACATATTGAACTCACATGACATATTGCTTACTCCATCATAACCTTGATCTCTCAAGGTAGATATACTCAACTCATGTGTAGAAAACATTGCATCGATAACATCATTCGGTGATTGTGAACAAGTATCAATGACATGTAAAATGCCAAAAATTGCTCATTTACTTGCCCACTTTTGTCAACAAACCTCAAAATACCTACTATTTGTTCTTTTATAGAATTATCACGAGTCTCATCAACTAAAATTGAAAATAAAGAATCACCCATCTCATTGATAACATCCCTTATTGTCTCTATGTCACAACAATTAATCAAGTCCTTTTGGATGTTTGGTGAAGTCATTTGGTCACTTCTAGGAGCATTACTGAATACTACTGGTTTAACTTCCTCATGCATACCAGTCTAGTAGCTCAATTAGATTTTATCTATAAATAACGTGGGAGATACTTTGCTTTTGATTCATCAAGTTGGTACACATTGCGAAAGATTAATTTTGAGCACTATTAAAAAGACCGACATGATCTTTCAATGTCTTTTTGTACTTGAATCGGTAAAGCCGGTCTTAATGAATATATGTCCATCCCTTGACCCTTTCTATCGAGTTTGAACAAGCAGCAATATAAATAATATACCGCATCATTTTCTACACTGTACTTCAACCAATCAAATTCAATGAACCATTCTTTCCGCAAACACCTATTATCACTTCCCATCAGTCATGTCCATGTAGTTTATAAGGACCTTTCTCTAAGTATGTCATCATAATATCATCTCAGATGTTAGGATCATATGACTCAATATGAAGGCGATTCCCTAGATCATATACAAGATCATCCACAATGAATTGAGCTCGAGACTTTTTTCGTGTTATTTAACACATCACGTGCTCGACTAGAGCAGTGACGATACTAGATGTACCACTAGAACTAGAAGAAACAGGTATGGACTTTCGTTTTGATTGACAAAATCATTCCTTGCAAAATGCCCCATTGTATTTTACAATTACAATTGATTAAAGAAAAGAGCATACATGATTGAATTGAGCTCAACATCTTCTCAATTGATTTTTAAACAAAAATTCCTAAATCACAAATCAAAACTCATAAATGATAAATTACAATTCATAACTCAATGATAGTGCAATATAAACCATTTATCCCAAATCACATATTCACAAATTACAGATTCACAATTCTCATTTCAATACCAAATTGTCAATTAACTCATAGAACATAAATCATGATTCATAAATAAGGATAATCATAACTTATAAATAAAAAATAACACCAAATCCAAAAAAAAAAAAAAGTCACTAGTCTAACGACTCCAACCATTCGAGACTCGACTTGTCCGGTCTGATGGCTCGTCGACGTCGTCCGACACGACATGCTATAGTAGGTAGAGGCATCATTATGTCAACGTCACACGGTGGAAGTTGAAACGTTAATACGTGATGAGGGTTTGAACTTTGAAACCTTACCTTCAAATTGGTTTTGGTATATATGATATATGGATGATGGATCATTGGATTTGGGCTTGTCACTTGGTCATTTAAAAAACAAAGGCACAACTAAAAAAAAAAAAAAAATCCAAACCTTACTAGTCACCGGTCTCCTTCTTCCTTCTACTGATCACTTTTCCGGCGGAACCCAACACGTGCGGCCGCGTTCCTTTGCTGGGTGCTGTGTTCGCCGCTGTTAAGAGTAATTATATTACTACTACAAATTTTATTAAATGATCCATTTAATATTTTTCTTATTTACTTAAGTGGCCTTAAGTAAAATTACATAACTAGGGTTTCAATATAATTTTTAATAAAATAAATTAATATTGCACCACAAACACAAACCTTTTTTTTTTTTTTTTCGTTTTTTTTGGTGACTTGCGAGCCTTACACCTCTATGATACCACTTGTAAATGAATTCATCAACTTGTTTTATCTTTCCTTATGAGTTATTTTTTTCTATATTGTTAAAAAAAATTATTGGGTTGATCATTATTTTATGATATGTGAAGAGTGAAGATTAGTTTAGACATAATAAAATAAATAAAATAACAAATAATGGGTTGGGTCAATGTAAATAACTTACCCAATTAAATTTACTAAATTAAAGGAGAAAATTACTTAAAACCCTTTTTTTTAAAGATTACAATTCAAAAATCAGGTGATAAAGTTTACATTTCAAAAATCAGGTGGTAATTAGGATTATTAACTGCAATTAATAAAATTTTAAATCCCAAACCACCATTAATTGAATTCCCAAACCCATAACTCAGAAGCCCTCTTTATCTCTCTCTCTCCCTCCCTCACTCTCTGCGCCTCTCGTAGATGCTTCGCCCCGATACAACCATCTCTGTCCCTAAGAATCCACAGTTACTTCACCACCTCTGTCCGTGAAGTTCCGTAGGACAGCAATTAGCACCTGTTTCGGTTCGATTCGAGCACTGGAGTCTAAACCAGCGCCCATAGAGTCAAATTTTTATGGGAACAACACATTAGAATTTGATAGGAGCCCATTCTACGATTTTTCCCAAAACCCTTGACACAAGTTGAACCGAAAAACCAAACACCCCACTGAACAATGAACTCGGTGGCGAAGCGAGCAGGGATCCTCTTGACCCGCCCAAGTGCGTCTCTAGTCTCGATGAATTGGGAGCTGCAACAGTGGCGTGAAATCCGAGTGAAAGTGAGGAACAATAACTTGAAGTAAGCCCTGACCCTTTTGCAGAGAAAGATGCAGTCGAGCGGGATCGAACGTTTGATAAAGAATAAGCAGACCCACCATATCAAGAACTCGGAGAAACGTGTGTTGGCCCAAAAGAATTTGGAGCGCAATATTCGTGGCCAGGACCTCGCGCGGAAGCTTAAAGCCATCCTCGTCAAAAAAGTCAGGTAAATTGAAAAATTAATTAAATCTTTCATTAAGTTATGATCTGCATTTAGTATACACTGGTATTACATCATATAATGGTAAATATTTGTCGTGATATGTTTTGGATATGAATATATGATGAACTAATGACATTTTCTTCTCCAGTTGAAAGAATTAATTTTCGCTTAAAACATGATCAAATTGATATCACGTGCTTCGTTATTTTTAATGGGGAAAAAACAGAGATTTTATGAGTGTTCTCTTACATATGAAAGATTGGAAGATCTATTTAGGTCATGTCACATTTTTCAATACTACCAATCGATGCCAACAATTTTATGAATCCCCATGGTAGGTGTGATCGCCAGTCAGACATTTGATTGTTCATTTCTTTTGGAGAATAACTTGTGTGTTTGCATCTTGGACTTTAGGAGACATGGAGAGGGTGGATTCTGCATCTGAAGGCTTATGATTTCAAGATCATGGTTGTGATTGATGGACTAATGCCATTGTACCTTTCTGCACCTATAGATGCGAAAAATAAGAAATTTGTATATTTGCAGTTTTTTTTATCCAACCAGTGACATTTTTGGTTTGAAAGAATGATTCATCTTTACGTTCGTTTCTTCAATAACATATATGTTGATTATGCTCAGCTTTGTCCTATTTAGCGTTGTTAGATGTCTTATGGCAAATGCCATGCACTTTTTTCAGATATAAATGTGGTTGGATTGTCAAGAAGGATCAAACAAAATGCTAATTGGGTCTAAGTAGTTGTTCGCTTATTCAAAAGGGAAATATTATTTCTTGAAAAAATACAACTCAACATATAAATATTCAAGGAGGGCTATTGGCAGCATGTTGAGCAAACTTAGAATTTTGAGAGTAATGATTATAACTATGGATGAATCAATTGTATTAAAAAATTTGTAAACGATTTCCGTATCTTCTTTGGCTCCAATGGTGTTGAGTTATTGGAATATTTCGTTTGTAATTGTAGTTATAATATTTCGGCTTCAATGTGTTGAGTTATTGCAATACTTCGTAGCATAATCCGTAATTTATGCTACCACATTTTGTCTATGTTTGATCGAAGTTGGTCTTCCTGATTTTCTTGATGCTATTGGTCTAAATTTGTGTTTATTGTGACTGGTTGTGACAAATTCTGTGTTAATTGTGACTAGTTGTTAACGGAGACATGCGACACAAAGACACGCATGTCTCCATGTCACATGAAGGTCGTGTCTCCATGCTTAATTTGTGACTGGTTGTGACCAATTCTGTGCTAATTGTGACCGATTGTAACTAGTTGTGTCTGGTTGTTAACGGAGACACGACATGTGTTTTCGTGCCGCAAAGAGACACAGAGACACAGGCGTGTCTCCGTGCTTAATTGTGACCGATTGTGACATGTTGTGATCAATTCTATGTTAATTGTGACTGGTTGTGACAAATTCTGTGTTGGGGGTGTGGTTCTCAGTTTTTAATATTCATATTTGAATTTCTGGAAATTTTTGGGGGAGGGGAGGGGATGGGGATGGGGATGGGGGTGGGTCCGGGTGAGGGTGAATTTCATATTTGAAATTCAGCAAAAAAAAAAAAAAAAAAAAATTGTGTGGTGTGGGGTGGGGTGGGGTGGGTGGGGTGGGTCCTGTGAGTGTGAATTTCAGATTTGAATTTCTGAAAAAAAAAATTGTGGGGGTGGGATGGCCGTGTGGGGTGGGGTATGGATAATTAATTAATTAATTATATATATATATAAAATTGGAATGAACACCTAAATTTTGAAATAATTTAACAAGTTTGTTAGTTTTGAAATGTAATCTTAATATGTAGGATTTATGTATTATTCCCAAATTAAAGCCTACCAATGCCCATAAGATTTTAAAAGCCTATCACGCTCTTTTAAAATATACAATTATTCAGTTATAATCAATTTAATTTAATTAATTGAATGATTATCAAAATTGGTCTTAAATTTCCCGTATAAATATAATCAAAAGTCCATTAGGGGAAGAATGGGAAAAGTGTAGAAAAAAATCACAACGTGCATAAAAAATTCTCTCAACTCTAAATCCGGCAAACACGAAAAAGATCAAAATCTTATTCAAATCATGCAAACACAAGAAGATCAAAATCTTCTTCGAATTGAGAGAATATAAATGGTCTTTCAATTTCTTACTCATGGTTTAAGATAATGATCACAATAAATGATGGTGGTCCCTTTTTATATTCCAAATGCAATTGAATAAGGCAGTGTTTGATTCCTCTAATTTTCCTTGGAAAATTCTACTATTCACTTGTTTGATTGCAATAATTTGACTGGCCGCCTTTCACGCGCTTGTTTTTCAGCAATTTGGTGAATTGATTTTCCTTTTGTTTTTACTGGAATTGATTTTCCATATTCTGTCTCTCTTTTTTTTTTGCTTTTTAATTTTTTTTGACAATTGAAATTTTTTTAAGACACAATGGTAAAAAAATTTATCACTTTTATTGACAATTTTCATGCAAAACAAAGATAAACGAATGGTATTCTGTATGATAATTTTAAAAAAATAATTTATTTTTAAATTTTTTTTTTTGGCAAGTTGAACAAATTCTAGACCAAATGGTAGAAAAAATTATCATTTTAATAGACAATTTTCATGAAAAACGAAGTCAAACGGATACCAAACTTTCAACATTTTTCAGGTGAAAAATTATACCAATCAAACACAATTAATTACAATTCTCAGGAAAACAAATTCTAGGCAATTTAATTCTCAGCGAAACATTTTTTTTTTCCATCCATTTTCCACCTTTGCAATCAAACGGACCCTAAATGTCATCGAAGATAGACCTTTTTTTTTTTTTTTTTTTTGGTTTTTAATTTATCGCTCCAACTATAATTGAATATTTGAGTGGTTTATATTTATGATAACAATGCACATTCAATAGGGGCATATTATGAAACTATTATATTAACTACACTTTCAAATAAAAACAGTATTATAATTTGAGACAAACGAAACAGGAAAATTGGACTATCTTTATGGGACAAACGTAGTGTATGTTTTTGACCTGCAATATTTTTTCTTTTGTTTTCACCACAACCGTTAACTTGTTTTTTTAATTTTTCCCCTCAACACCAGGGCAACATCAATTTTTGTCATCCATTTTTCTCTGATTACATATTAGGGGTAGTTGTGGTATAAAAAGAAGTATTTGGACTTTATCAAATTCTCAATCACATTCTGGATTCAACTTTATGTAAGGCGGGATAGAGAAGAAGAGAGACCAAGACGAGAAGCAAATAAAGAAAGTAAAATGAAGAACTAGAAAACTTAAAACCACAGATGAGAGGGCCAAGTCCGGACAAGCTGAAATTTCAATTTGGTGTTGGACTATAAAATATTTTGGCTGATCCTAGGAACACTAATAGTTGTTAATTTTAACAGGTGATTATCGACTTTAAGAAGTATAAAGTAAAATTGGTGTTCAACTATAGTAAATAGTATTGTGCTTATTGTTGTCAATCCATTTTCTTCCATTTATTCCAAGGCAAGAATTCAACAATCCCATAATTAAAATCAATGAAGTATTCGTACAATGAGACTCTTTCAGGTTTAGGATGGACTAAGAATCAAAGAATCTATATCGTCTTACTATTATTAAGACTTGAGATTTCATTTTAAAAAAAATTCAACCTTATTAAGAGTAGTAATTCAATTCATTATATATTTTTCTATATTTAGGTATTTAACCGATGTGAAATTTATCCATTTTTTTATCTTTATTTGACATAAAATATTATTTCTTAACATGCTCCTTCAAGATGATGGCTCGTTTGAGTATGCTTATTTTTTTCAATCCTAATCGAGTCGAATTGTTTGTTTGAGCTAAATGGACTCCGATATTATATTAAGACTTTAGGTTCGATATAATAAGACGAGCACAAAATATTCACATTGCAAGTAACTATGTCATATACATAAAGTTTTAGAAAAGTATATAATTATTTGGTTCATACTTGAGTGTTATTTTATTTTATGTAGACGAAGCGATAGCTCATTACAGTAATTAATACAAGGTGAAGCCATCGTTCGTAAGTGACATGCCATCCTTGTCGACAAGGTACTGCGTTTTCGTCATATTCAGCGCAATAGCTCCATCATTTTTTTTCCAGTTGGCTATGCCAGTATAACAGTGTTAGGTCTGCAGTCTTTCTCATTCCATTTATAAACAATTACTCCCTATCTATCATTCCATTCCCCATCAATTTCTTGGTGAGGTGGTGCTAATGAAAATAGTCCTATGGATATATATTTTTATAAGAAGAAAGAACTATAAAGACGTTTGTAAAAATGGGTTAATCGATTACGTTAATGTATAAAAAGCTACTTCCAGACGACTTGGTTCGACTTCCAAGATTTCTGGGTTTAAATTGACCATTTCACTTCTTCCCAGATTTATAGATGTTTCAATTTATCAGACAACTCAAAATCCTCGGCACTTAAGGCCATATATTCCCTCCATCCCACAAAAATAGGCTTGCTTTTCTTTTTTGGTTGTTCTAAATTATATGTCACTTTCCTTGTTGAAAATATAAAATATTATTTTAATTTTCAAATATACCCCTATTTAATGAGCCTTAGTGTCAACAAATATGAATTACCATTATTTAACGTAGGGATATATTAGAAAAAATATAAATAAAATTTATAGTTCCAACATATATTGATTATATTTTCTTAATCCGTGTGAAAATTAAATAAACACGTTTTTATAGGATGGAGAGAGTAAATTTCACATGATACCATTTTCGACGCAAATGCCTTGGAAATTCGATTTTAATACAATTTCAATTTGGATATGTTGACCTTTAAATGATAATCAACAAATTCCTATCACCTAATTAGTGTTTTTTCCACTTAAACTCATTATTTTGCTATTCAATAGGAGCAAAATGATAAATGACTATCGGGGAGGAAGTTATTTCAAATTCAACATATACAACATGATGATAAATTATCTTCATTTATGACGTACCTATTTAGGCTTTGGGGGTAGATGGGTCTTTTTTACTCGTGACGTGTGGCACTCCCTGGTTGAATGACTTTTAATTAATTATGTTATCTGTTCACGTTTTATTCACTAGTTTAATCCTCTCATTTTAGCTCAAGTACCATTCACATTTTTTCAAGGTCGCTTACGAGTAGGGGCGGATCCAGGAATTTTTTGCGCATGGGCTAAAATTTAAAAGTCGATATAATAAATTCATGTATAAATTAAAGTCAAATTCATTTAATTTGAAATTGTTCCAGAAGAGATTTTGAAACATAAAATTCATCTACAACAGAATCTATATCTATTTTTTTGAGCAAATTATCATTCGATCTTCCCTTTGAAAGAAAGAAAACAAGTTCTTCTTGAGAGGTGGTTGACCTTCCATTTTCAATTTCTTAAAATTGAAAAAATATAGTAAAAAATCAATCATAAATGATATTGCTATAACGACAATCAAAATATAATTTAGTAAGCCGGCAAGGCAACAAAAATAATTCATGATTTTAACAAGGCAATAACAACAATCATTATGCCGACAATGCAGTATTTCAACAAAACAGCCTAGACAAGTAGGCGAAATCATTCAATTCAATATTTTGCCGATAGGAAAATAAGTAAAGAAATGAACAACTTGACTTACCAGGGTATATTCAAGTTTTTGCTTTTCCTACGTGTTTGTGGAATTAATCCTATTGACGCTTGACAAAATCCCCTGTTGACAATGAAAAAGAATTTCACATTAATGCGTGACATAAAAAAAAAATTTCTTTAGATTAGAAGAGCTAGCATGCTAACATTATCAACAGAACAGCAATAACATATAATACTAAGGGGTTTTTGACAATTTTACCACATAAATAAATGTATTCTCTAAAATCTAACAGCAAAACATGTTAAATGTCCCCCACCTTTCAGCTTGTTAAATATCCATTTCGCTTTCTCTTCAACGACATTCGAAACAGTCTGCAACATTAGGTGATTTTACAAATGAAGTTAGTTTAAGACTCTATAATATATACCTAGTTGGTAACTCTCAATCAAAATAATCTATTTCTAGTGTAATCAAGAAAATGATGCATATATTAAGACAAATTCACTGGATTAATTCATAAAGCAATCCCATTTCTAGTTTAATTTGATTTATTTCCCATGCTCAATTTGCCATCTCTTCCATACCCATTGCCAGGCCAAAAAAAAAACCCAGTTTCTTCGCGACAGAGATTCTTTACCAGTTTACATTCCCCTCCCGGCCTACCCCCTAGTATTTTAAGACTCTTACATTCAAGAAAAACCTCCATTCTCCAAAATACATCAAATAATAACAACAAAATTGCCCAAAATATGTTTGAAGAAGTCAAGAAGATGAGCAATAGTTTCAGTTATCAAGGCAAAATAAAAGTTTTTGTGAAAAGCTCGTAGGCTGAGAATCTGAGATAATCGACGTCCGGCGTCTGGCTAAGATGAGCAAGAATCCGGTGCCAAGGCCTCCGACGAGTCACGAGTGAGGCTATGTTGTGGCTACTGCCTTTCTTGGCTCCCGAATCCTCCGCAGAATTCGAAACCGAAATGGACTCCAATCCGTTCATCAATAATTTTTTTATGTACCCAAAAAATAAAAAAATAAAAATGGGGAGTATTGGATTTGAGCTTGGGCGAGGATGGGCTGTAGCCCAGGCCTGGATCCGTCCCTGATTATGAGTTTTTTTCCCTCCCAAATGAGTGCTTTTGGCCTACTTTGAGTTCGCTTATATTTTTGGCTTCTCTAGAGTGCTCGCTTAGAAGAATATTTCATACATGACAAATAGTCCTCGAAGTCAAGAGTCTAATTATTTATATTAAAGCTTTAGGACTCGATTTAGATTTTTGAGCAAATCTTGATACGCATGTTCATTCTTTAATTTTTTATTTTTTTTATGAGCTCTTGTAATATGTGAACTTAAGTGTCGATATTTCGGAGAAAAGGTGAGGTTGGATAATCTAGTCCATAATAGTTCCCAAATTTGAGCTTAACTATTTATGTTATTTGTGAACTTTGAGATAAAGAATCAGTTATATAATAATTTCCAAAGTTATTTTGTTCATTAATGATAATTAATGCGTGATTAGATGAATTATCATGCGCAATTAGATGAAATGACTCATTAATAATTGTTCCTTTTAAATGTATTTTTAACACGCTTGTACTTCAATGAGCATGATGGGTATGTTTGCTCGGAATCGTTTGTTTGAATGTTTCTTTTCATATTCGAAGGTTGTGATCATTTTATTTTTTGATGATTGAGATTGATACTATTGGGATTTAGTGGCGAGGATTCATTGCCTCTTTATATTGGGGTTTGTTTCACAATGTATTTCCTCTTTAAAACATAAAAATGCTTCTTCATATATATATATATATATATATATATATTTTTTTATTGCGATTATTGATCTTATGAACAAATCAACTCACCTTACATTTCATCAAAATATACTTATAATTTTTTTATGATATTTTATCATCTACTTCGTCTGGGAGACATACGATTGAACGAGTTTTCATGATTGATATATTTTTTCTTTTGCAATGTTATTGATAGATAACTATGATTCAAAAGCTGCCAGAAATGATTTAGAAACAGGAAGATGTTGGATTTTGTGACCCAAATTAGGTTGAAATTTTTGGGAATATATTTTTCCTTCTTTGCACATATTTGGAAAAATATTATTTCCTTATTTCACGTGTTTTATTGGAAAAATATTGAAAAATATTATTTCCTTTATTTCACGTGATTTGTTTTCATTTTGGGTTTGGACATTTTTCCTATAAATAGTAGTCTCTTTATTCAGTTTTAGAGAGAAGCCATTATTGTTGAATTCTTGTAATTTTCTCTCCATCGTTATTGAATAAAATATCGTTTCCCGTGCCAATTTTTCTTCCCCTTCTTTACTTTAATCTTGTTCTTTTCTTGCGATCTTTGTTATTTCAATTCGTCATTAATCTCAATTCCTGCGTTCGAGGCGATTTTCCCAACAAAGTGGTATCAGAGCCTAGGCTGTAGGTTCTTCGTGATTTGATTGAGATTTTTTAGAGATGACTTCATTGAAATATGATATTCCGCTGCTGGATCGCAATACAAGGTTTTCCCTATGACAAGTAAAGATGAGGGCTGTGTTGACGCAGATGAATTTGGACGATGCTCTGATGGGTTTTGATAAAATGCTAGCAAATTGGACAACAGAGGAGAAACAACGGAAAGTCAGGAAGGCTTTAGCGCAGATTCATCTTCATCTCTCCAATAATATTTTGCATGATGTCTTGAAGGAGAAAACGACGGCTGCCATGTGGTTGAAACTGGAGCAGTTATGCATGACCAAGAGTCTCACGGGCAAACTGCATCTAAAGCAAATGTTGTATTCCCATCGCATGGCAGAAGGAGGATCATTGGAAGACCACTTGGTTGTGTTCAAGGAAATTGTCGTAGATCTGGAAACATTGGAGGTCAAATATGATGAGGAGGATCTGGCTTTGATCCTGTTATGTTCTCTACCCGCTTCTTATTCATCGTTTAGGGGCACAATCTTATACAGTCGTGACACATTGACCATTGAAGATTCTTATGATGCTTTATTCTCAAAGGAGAAGATGAAGCATCTGGTTGGAGCTACTACATCTAGCGATGGGGATGCTCTGGTTTCTCATGGTGATTGATGGAGGAGTAGACCGAAAGGGAACTTTAGCAATGTGTATTGCTTCTATTGCAAGAAGAAAGGACATCAAGAAGGATTGCGACAAGTTGCAGGCTAAAGGTAATTTAGTTGCAAATAATAGGGAACAATCTTCTAATTCGGACGATACTAACTTTATCGAGTATTTATCTGATGGCGGTGATGTGATGGTGATCGTGGTATCTGACGTGGAGTCCAAGCCTGACAGGAGTGGATTCTTGATTTGACATGTTCACACCATATATGTCCCAATCGGGACTTGTTTCAAACATATGAGGCGTTGAAGCAAGGTGGAGTTGTCATGGGAAACTACCAATCTTATCGGGTTGTTGAGATCGGTCGGGTCAGATTGAGGTTACAGGATGGGACAATTAGAACACTTGATCAGGTTAGTCATGTTCTAGACTTAAAAAAGGAATTTCATCTCGCTATGTACCCTGGATGCAAATGGGTATAAATTCTCTGGTGGAGGTAGAGTATTGAATGTTCGAAAGGGTGCTCGAGTTGTACTGTAGGGACGAATGAAGTCTTAGTTTTACATCTTGCAGGGAAGCGTAGAACCAGTTAAGAGACATTTGGACAAGTTCAGTACCGTGGTGGAAATTCAATTTGGTACAGTACCTCTTGTGACAGGCTCTGGGTCAGTTCAGGACATTGCTCAGGAGAGTGTTGGTGATCTCGCTTTACCACCAAGTACATCGGATTCACTGTGTTCACATACTAGTGTTGGACTCATGGAGCACAGGTACAATGTTGGAGATGTCTGTAATGCATTTAGGATCGTTGAAGGTGACAGTTCTAGTAAGAGGCTTTCCGATCATGCATCTGGATTGGATTCTACTACAGGGAGTGCTTCGACCCTGTTTGGTCAATAATCAATTCCTTGTTGGAATTTTGGGAATCCGAGTTTAAGGTTCGGGTGTCACTTGTAGATGCCGGGCAGATGAAGATGTTTTTTGTGATGGAGAGTTTTGGTTACTGTTTGAGGAAGTTGGTCATTTCGATGTAGACGAAGTCGTTTCTCAGGTAGAGAAATTTTGAAGTTGTGTTCGTTGCACCGAAATTTGGGTCAAGGTGGAGATTGTTGGATTTTGTGACCCAAATTAGGTTGGAATTTTTGGGAATATATTTTTCTTTCTTTGCACATATTTGGAAAAAATATTATTTCCTTATTTAAGGTGTTTTATTGAAAAAATATTGAAACATATTATTTTCTTTATTTCACGTGATTGTTTCCATTTTGAGTTTAGACATCTATAAATAGTAGACTCTTTATTCAGTTTTAGAGAGAAGCCATTATTGTTGAATTCTTATAATTTTCTCTCCATGGTTATTGAATAAACATTGTTTCCTTTGCCAATTTTTCTTCTCCTTCTTTACTTTAATCTTGTTCTTTTTCTTGTGATCATTGTTATTTGAATTCGTCATTAATCTCAATTCTTGCGTTTGAGGCGATTTTCCCAACAGTAGATAATGATTCAGAAGCCAACAAATTTGTAACCTTTTTTGATTTTGTAACCTTTATTTATAATAATGAAAGTTTTTCAAATTTTTTTTTGTTTTTATTTATTTATTGTTTGAAGTGTATTTTGCTCAAACTGATAATCTTGCTTGACTAAAAGATTTTGTTACATCATAATGAGTTAAAAAGAGGTTAAATTTGTTAATTGCCTCAACTATTTGACTTTGCTAAAGCTATTTTTATTGATAATATTTTTTTAAGTACATGCCGTTCCAGTGGTGTTTATGGGTTCGTCACTTTCACGGACGAGATTGTATGCTATGGACCTAATTACATACTGCGTATGTCCCTTCCAAATTTTTTGCCTAGCGATCGAGAACCTATTTCTTTGCCTGCGATGTGGACTTTCTTTAACACCAAATCCACTTTAAACCTTTTTCTCCGAACCTTGGAATTGAAGCCTCTTTCCATTTTTCTTTGATATATGGCAAGCTTTATCTGGAAATCATTTCACTTTTCTTCGAAGAGATTTAAACTCGCATGAAGAAAATATACAACATGCATTTTTCAATATTTAATACCACAAAAATATACAGACTGCAGTTAAGAAAATACACATGGGCTTATTTTCATACCAGTTGGGGAGTTGTCATTGTCTTCATAAAGAGTGTTGGCATCTCAAGCATCTCTTCTGGGCACTGTTAATTTGCAATCTTTTTGCTACTCTGAGGTCGATTCTTAAAACAGAGTTGAATTGATGAGCATTTAGTGTGTTGGGTAGAAAATTGGGGAAAGATTATAGGACGCCAAAATGATATCAGAATCACCAAAATTGCTCCCAATTGTTCAAAAGTACTTTAAAAGCAATGCAATCAGTTGAGTATTGAACTTTCTGGTTTGCCGGAAAGGGAAAAAGGTCAAGCTGTTACCTTCCACAACATTCAAGGGCTAGTAGGACCTGCACTTACATGTGCTTTTTTGCTTTAGTTTTAGGCAACGGCTAATTTCCATGACGGATTACTCGAGTTTCAAAATAATTTCAAAGTTGTCAGTAAAATTACTTTTTGTTAGTAACAGTCCCTCAAGTATGAAGCGCTTACACGTTTGATCATTCTGTTACCATAGTCAAGATAAAAGTCTACGTGACAACGTTAAAATTCACTGTGGCAAACACGACATTAATGAAATTGCAACTAAATGAAATCGCTCCTCCAATACAAATTGTCCAAACCTAAATAACATTTTCTTGTTTTTCAAATCAAATCCTACAGCATATGAACACTAACCCACATCCACTTCCAAGTGAAGAGAATTTCGAATTGAATGTTGTACATAATCTCTACTTTGATGGATGAAATGACTAGTTTTCGTTCGAAAATTATCAATTTTGTAGACATCTAGCAAGTTCGCTATAGAAATCTTGAGTTTGCTGGGCAAACATAGAATTTATTGGAAAATTTCGAATTTGTTCTAACACAAATCATCTTACTCAGTTTTTTGTGAACGCTAGTTCATATTCTGCCTTTATCATATTTTGCTCTCAAATGTGTCATATCTTACCATTAATATGGAAAATTGTGGATTTTGGACAACTTGAATGTCTCTCATTTGGACTAGGATAATGCATTTGTTTGCCATTCGAGCCGAGTGATAATGGTGGATTTTGGACAAACTACTTTTCTTTCTGTTAGATGCTAAGAACTTTATTTACTATTTGCCCCAAGTGACAATGATTAGGAGTCTCTAAAATATCATATTAATAGCAGTGCATTTTCGCAATTGAAAATTGAATCACTTGTTGGAAATCAGATTCTGTTGTACAGGAATGAAGTACAAAAAATTTTACCTTTCAAATTATCTATATTCTCAAGGAAAGTTGAATTGGGTGTTACATAATCTCTAGTTTGATGAATAAAATGACGCGTTTTCATAGAAAACATCTAATTTTGAAGACATTTGATGAGTTAGCACGTCGAATCTCATGTTATTGAGCAGATCTCAAATTTGTGGGCAAATACCGAGTTTCCTGTACAAAATCCGAGTATGCTATGCAAATCTCGAGTTTGCTCAACTGCCTAACTTCGAACGCAAGTAATTTTTTTGTTTTTTGTTTTTTTTAACGCAAATGGCCACAAGCCAAACAATATACCATTGAAAAGATAATTGAATTTATAGTTCAATGCAAAAATTATAGTGTAATTCGAGTTGTAGATAAAAAATTATGTGCATTTGAAGTTAAATAGTCGAGCAAACTCGAGATTTGATATGTTCACCATATGTCTATAAAATTTGATATCTCCAGCGAAAGCTCTCTAGTTTACCCATCAAACCAGTGATTATGTACAACACCCAGTTTGAAACTTCATTAATATGGAAGGGGATGTAGGTTAGGATTCATATGCCGCTGGATTTGATTTGGGGGCTGAAGTTTGAGGCCTAAATCAAAGAAAAAAAACATTATTTAGGGTTGGGTGATTGGTCTTGGAGGAGCGATTTCATTTAGCTGACAATTTCATTAACGCCGTGTTTGTCACGAAGGATTTTAATGTTGGCATGTTGGCCTTTAATTACCTTAAGGTTGTTAACAGAATGATCAAATGTGTAAGCGTTTCAAACTTCAGGTAAAATTATTTGATAGTTTCAAAATTGACAGTTGCTGAAATTAAACCTTTAGGTAAAATTATGGAGACATTTTAGTTTTAATTTTTTGATGCCAGTTAACTCGTATTGTTATTGGCTAATTAGGGGACCTCCACCACGCTTTCCACTGCGTTCCTCCTGCCAAGTTTGGGCCCTAGCTCTGATATCACTTGTTGGGTTTCTAGACACCACATATCTCCACATTGGTATGATATTGTCCACTTTGGGCCTAAGCCCTCATGGATTTGCTTTTGGGCTTTACCCCAAAAGGCCTCATACAAATGGAGATATTGTCCTACACTTATAAACCCATCATATTTCCCATGTCTAACCGATGTGGGACTTCTTTTGCTCCCAACAGGTATACACGCACTTGGTTCTGGTGGTGGTGGTGAAAGACAAAAGCTTCGCCTCCTTCAGTTTTCCTACGGTGGGAATTTCGGTTGCAATTGCAAGCGGCGCATTTAAGTACATCTAGGCTTCCCTCCTCTCCTGTTGCAATAAACTCGATGTACCCATCCACCGCGTAGCCGTCGATCCCCACCATGTGATTTTTCAAACAGTCTTTGTACCTAGGCTTCTTCAACTGCATTACCGTGATTTCAACAAGGATCGACATTTTAGCTGGCCGAGTCAAGTTAGAGTAAAAACTCAGTACCTATCCCACATGCCCTTCCTCAAGTCCATCCTTTTTAGCTAAATTCAAGTCCTTAATTATCATCTGTCGCCTATATATAATGTTAATACACACATTACGTTGTACTTAACCCTATTGGTACTTGGAATTGTAGGTTTTCTTCAAAAAAAATTTCAAGATAAAATTGTACATTTTGGTGTTCACGGTGGTGGTGGTGGTCAATGGTGGTGGGCATGCATGGCGGTGACAGATTTCTTGTTTTGAGTTGAGGGGTTGGGGGTTTTGTGTGGGTGTGGGGGTGAAGGAGAAGAAGATACATATTCCTTTTTTTTTTTTTTTTTTTTTTTGTTTTTGATTGAACTTTTTAATTATTTTATGGGAAAAATAGTAAGTTACCATTTTGCCCTCCCCTATTTTGGTAAAAAGTGGTCAATTTTTTATTTTGGTGGTCAACTGATGGAGAAATGGAAGGAAACCGTCCAAAAGGGCTTCACCTGCAACGTTTGGAAATGTTAGGGGTAACGACTGCAATAAATCAAATGTTTGGGGAAAGTTTACTAATGTTTTAAATATTTGGGGCTTTTGCTGCAATTATCCCAAAAATTAATATTTAGGCATACAATAGTATAGTGAAATTTTGAATAATTTGCATAATAAATAGAATGGGGGCTATTTGAAACCTTTCCTTTTCCTTTTGGCAAACGAAGAATCAAGCTTGAAATTGGGTGAATGAACACTAGAATTGAGGGAAGGATGCACAAATAAATAGAAGAAATTGAAATTTTTTAAGTGGAAATAGCAAGGTAAGTGCTTGCATAAGAGAAGAGAATGGGTAAGAACGGGGAATTTTTTTTTGGGAATACTATATTACCCTTCATTTTTAAAAAGAAAATTGGTCTTTTTTTATTTAGTTAGCGGAGATACTGGTGGTAAGTGGATGAAGGATTTTTGGCAAGTAAATGTGAAAATAAGAGTGAAAATGTAAAAATAAATAATAGGTGGAGACGTTTTACACAATAATATTAAAATGTAGGAATGTTTTGATCTAATTACCCTCCATGGATCCCCCAAACTAGGTCCTAAAGAGTACAATATTATATTTGAATTTTTTTATTTCAACATCTAAAGTTTATTTTGACTCAAGCATAAAAATAAATATAATCCTTAGTGACTGCAAATAACATCAAATCCATGCTAAAACGTACGATAACCTTGAATTTTACAACATCCGTAAATGAGCATTTTGTTTAGAATAATGCTATTCAACATCATTGATATCAAGTACCAATTTGGGTGACATTCAAGTCCATTAAGCATGTGTTTGATTGACTTTATTTTTCGTAGAAAATGTTATTTTTCCATCCAAGTTCCTACTTTTTGGATGTTTGATTGACAATTTTTTTCATGAAAAATATTTTTCAACTTTTGGTCATGTGACCATATTTTCCTCCACCCTTATCTATTCTCCCTCTTTCATTCACTACCAATGAAAAATGCACAAATATAATATTTTTAGGTTGAAAACTAAATTAATCAAACACGTTTAATTAATAATTTCCATATAAATAAGTTCTAAGTAATTGAATTGTCTAGAATTTATTTTCTTTTCATACAAGTTCTATACTTCCAATCAAATGCACTCTTAATGGATAGATCATCTTGCCAAGACCATTGACTCTAGTGGCACCAGTGTGATGTTTTTATATATGAGGTGGAGGTTCAATCCCCACCATTGCAATGCCAATGCCTAGGGTCGGAACCGACTCAACCTCCAAAATTTGTGCAGATTTTTAATTTATATACAAAAACATGGTACAATAAAAAAATGCTTTAGATTAGAGAATGTAACTTGTTTATAGCCTAATGATAAAGTTTCTTCATTTTATATAGCGAGAAGTATCCTTCCAACAACAATATTAATATCCCCCCCCTCTTTTTTTTTTGAAAAACTTGTGCAATTAGTCCCCAACATGTAGGTCCTCTCGGAAATTCATCCCAACCTTTAAAATCAAAATTTCAACCCCTATCAGTTTAATTTCCTAAATGGTCACTAACTTTTCTTCAAGTTCTCACGAGTCACTAAGCTCAAAAACTACCCTCGATAGTCGCTTAACTTTGAAAATTGGTACTCCATCCATCACTACGCAAACAACACTTGCAAAATTGGAAGGATTTAATGATATTGAGCATGAGTCTATATGTATATAACCCTTTTTATTTACAAATCGTCCAATGCATAATTGAGTTTTTTTAATGATTGTTGAATGCGTGATTTTATCTAAATGTAGAGCTTTCCGAAAAATAAATTTCACAAGCTTTATGAGTCGGATTACTATAGTTTCTAACTAATTATAGCATGATTTATAGTTTTCAAATGTGTGCCACGTAAGCCATACCATCGAACATGTCATCAAATCCTTCCAATTTTGCAAAGCAGTGATAGATGGGATATCAATTTTCAAAGTTAAGTGACTAATCCGTAGGGGCTTTAAGAAAAGTTCAGTGATCATTTATGGAATTAATCCACCCCCGTCCTTAATTTTTACTTGCATATTTTGTCCTTTCTACATAATTTTATTGACATTAGTGTCGAATTTTTTTCTTGCATGAGATGAACAAGCTAATTTTTGGATGGATGATGTTAACAAATATATATTTAACACATAACATAATCTTACATGTATAAACATTTTATTCATTTCAATTACAATAACTTTATTATTTAGACTATGCTAGAATAACATAATCTTTTACCTAATGCTTTACATAGTGGACAAATGGTAGCCCCATTCATCCACTATGTAAAGCATTATGTAGAAAATTATGTACAAGTAGTTTTATTCTTATTATTTATTTCAAATATCTTTCTCTCTGCTAACTATTGCTATACAATGTTAACCCCCTACTATCATAGCACCATCAATCATTGTTGGGACCCTGAACTAAAAATCTTAGCTTTGCCATTGCTCATAGCCAACCCCCCATGCAACGAATGATATATCAGTTAAAGACATAGAAACTCGTGCTATACCATTAGTTGTGCAAAATAATACTTCTTACGTCCCATTTATATAAGCTTGTTTTGTTTTTCACATGGATTAAGAAATCTTATTGGAAAAGCAATTTTCACCAAAAACATTCCTAATTTACCATCATTTAATTATTAGAAAAAGTCTAGTGGTACATCAAATGATGTACATAACGGTGTACACCCCCCTTACATGGGGGGTGGGACCCACATGCATAAAATATTTTTATTTAAGTGGGTCCCACCTCCATGTGAGGGGGTGTACACCCTTATGTAGATCATGATGTACTACTAGCATTTCTCTAATTATTAATGACTAGTAGTAAATTATTATTGAAAGTAGTTAAGAAATAAAGATATATTAGTAAACAAAAAAAAAAAAAAATTCTTAATAAAGAAACAAGACTATATAATTGAGACTACAAAATAAGGAAAGTAAGCCTATACGAATGTGACAGAGAGAGTATTATTCTTCTATTAAAAGTCAATCTAATACCAATTAAATGTTAAAATAATAAATTGTACTTTTTAAGCTGGAACTTCGAGTTTCAATATAGTATCAAAACCCACTAATTTCAAGAAAATAATTTGGTGATCCATCCAAACCCATCGAGCAATTAAATTCTAAGATGTTCTCAAATAAGTCATCGTCTGGTATGCCAAGTAAATAATAAAATCTCAAATTGATTAATATTAAAATAATTAAAACCACATAAGAAATTGAGATACTTCTAATATTGTTTTCCATTTAAGATGAAAACTCATTTCTCAACTCATTCAAGTCATATAACTCAAAGGTTAGAAATTAGGACAACTTGACGAAATTCCAATGGAAAACTCAATTGTCGGTTAGTATATGAATTGAAACTTCAAATATCCATGGATACCACCTGGGACACTCCTATCTTTAGGTCCCTCAGCACCGGTTCTTAATTGCTTTCAAGAATTAATCTAGTTGTACATAATATTCTACATAACCCTTTACCTATTGGTCAAATGGCGGCCCCCTATTGGGGGCACCTAAATGTTATTGAGTCATGAGCCTAACACAAACATTCTTGGGGTTAGAGAAAGGATACATCCACTCCTATTGTCTGATATGCAAATGTCATTGACGTCATAATTAACTTTACTCATGCTCTTTAGATTTTAGGATTCGCAGGCCTCTATATTAGAAAACACTTTCTTTATCATTATTGATGAAGCTCGAATATATTTTTGAATTGTTTCCTTTATTTTATTTTCTGCATTCTGTTATAATTGTTGAGCACCAGTCAAAATAAATAAAGATGAGAATTATATGAGGAGTATGAAAATAATGGATCACATAAGAATACAAGATTTATGTGAAAGAGGAGGACAATTCATTATACCAAAAAGATAAAAATGTTTTATAAGACTTAATACTCTCAATATAAGTCTAAATAATTCTCTCAAATTTCTATTGTATACAATAATGATTTAATTGTTATGTTGAATATTTGAAGAGCCTACATTTTGTGGAGTATTTATATGAGATTTCTTTTGAAGTTATGGATGAAGTAGAACACAAAAATGAAGTTGAAATCCACAAAATTTGAAAAAACAGAGGCATCCGACACCCAACGCTTGCCCTCCTTTTCCTTGCTAGGCGCCGCGGCGCCCCCGACCCTATTTTCCTCCTCTCCTGACGCCCCTGGCTCCGTCCTTATTTTTTCAAAACTCTTCTTCATCAATCCTAAATTCATTATCCCAATCAGATTTTCAATCCATGATAAAATTTGATCCTTACATAGAACTTGAGTCACAAACAGAACACTAATTAAGTCTTTTGCCATCTTAATTTTAATTTCTTAGGTTTTTATATTTAAAAAACCAAGTTATAGGTTTCTTGTCTTTTGGTTATTTGAACAAATAATATAGAACTTATTTTTTTAAAGTTATTTTTTGATCCAATATTGGTACGCTGGTATTTTTCTAACTTGGTGAAAAGTATGTTCGATTTCTAGATCAGCTGGTATCAATTCACCGTCTCTTGAATTTTGCATAAAATGCATGAAAGGGATAAAATAATAGCACTAAAATAAATGGATAAAGAAGAAAATAAAGTAAAAACAAAAAGTTTGAATTAGTGTCATGATAAATGAAATCAAACTCAAATACAATCCTTGCAGGGGCACTAAAAATTTGTTGTGAAATCTTTTTCGATTTAAATTACCGCAAGTGTACGGTTCGTTAACAAATAGTTGAATGGATTTTGAGTCCAAATATTGTTCTCACAGAGATTGTATTAATTCAAGTTCAAATTAATTTAGCCTTAATCGGAACAATTGAAATTTGTATTTTTTGAATAAAAAAATTGTAATATAGCAATCTAATTAATAAATGCAAGTTTTATAAAATTTTAAGATGAAAAATGAATTAGATTCCAAATCGTCTTGTATTAATCCTCTTTAACCTTAAAGCTTATAATTTTGATTACACGATTCAATTATGAAGATCAATATTCCTAATTTGTTTAACAATTTCTCTCGATTAGAATTAAACCTATTTTTACATGTGACCCAACTATATTTCTATGATGGATACAAACATATAAAAAAGTATTAAAAAATTGTGAATACTTAAAGATCGCGTAAAGTATAGCGGTATACTTATATTCTCAATCGAACTCTACGACAATTGACACTATGTCTAACTTATTTTCAATCTCTCGAAGGTAAAGTAAGCCAAACAACCCATAAAACTATTGCACATACAAAAATTCTATTTGTCCATAACTATAGCAAAATAGTATCAAAACCAGAAAATAAAAAATTGATGTGAATTGACTATTTTGTCCTTATTTCCAGGTTTTAATCATTTTAATCATTTTCCGCATTTTTAGCCTTAAACTGGTATCAGAGCCTAGTAATGAAACTGAAGAAAAATTTTAGAACTTAGAAAATATATTTTAAAATGAATAAAAGAGATAAAACTATTTTAGAAGAATTACAAAATATTAATATTTTAACTAATACTAATAGAATTAAATTGCAAGAATTAGCGACAAATTTAAGTCCCAAATTTAAATCTTTAAGTGAAGAAATAAAACAAATCAATAGTTCTCAACAATTAGCTGAAATAAAAAAAATAAAGAATTACAAATTTTAGTAGATGAATTTTCTGAATACGAAGAAGAAGATATTATAATAAATTAATTTTTAGAACAATATGATAATTATGCTCAGTATTGTTCAGAATGGTACCTGGTGCTCTGCTTGATATAGCAAGCGCCATCTATCCCATCTGCATTTCCAGGTTCTTGATTGCGACACTATGATTTTGAAAGGTTGTCTAAGTTCTTCTCATGAATTGATTGTTTGCCTCTATGTAGTGCTTTGTCTTTTCCATAAATTTGCCAAACATCTCTTCTAGTGGAATTCTCTTCTCTGGCTGCTGATATTGATAACTATGTAGTGCAGTTGGATTTTGGTTACTCTAAGAAAAATTTGAGAGCTTCCTCCAACTAGGGTTGTATGTATCAGAATGTAAGTTATTTTGTTGGTGCTGACCCCCTTGTACATAGTCTACTCGTTCTGTTTCCTGTGAAATAATTGGACAATCTACTGTGCTGCGATCTATCCCCACATTCTTCCCAATTTGGTCGCTTAGCTTGTACTGCATTAGCTGACTGTGACATGCTTTCAACCTTATGAAACAAAAGAGTCAATTTTTGCAGATAATGTTATAGAACTGTCCACCTCATACACTCTCAGTGCCTTCCTATGAACAACTCGCTCAGAAGCCCAAATGTCTGTGGTAGTAGCCACTCTATCAAACAACTCCAATGCTTTATCAATTCTCTTCATAGATAAAAAGCCATTGGATGATTAGTCCACCATGCTTTTGTAGGATGGAAGTAGACCTGCATATTGGACCTGGAGCCCTTTATTAATGTCATGATTAGGACACTTTCGAAGCATGTTTTTGAATCTGTTCCAAGCCTCATCGAAGGATTTGATTTCTTCTTGAATGAATATTGATATGTCATGCTTCGACTTTGCTATCTACATCGGTAGAAAGAATTTTGTGCAAAATATTTAAGCTAAGCCATTCCAAGTGGTGATATTGGCAGTAGGTTGTGAGTCTAACCATTCAAGTGTTGTATCCTGTAGAGTATGTCGGAATAATCTCAATTTGATAGCATTATCTAAAACCACTTGATATTTAAAGTGTTGACACATCTTCAAAAATCGAGACACATATGTGTGTGGATTTTCATCAGGCCTACCATAGAATTAATGTCCATTCTGGAATAAATGGACAACATTGGTCTTCAGTTGAAAGTTCGGTTGCCCAAAGAGAGGACAAACGTACTAAATTGGCTCTAAATAATTTGTAGTCATGAAGACCCCAAATAGCATATTTTCTTTATCGACCACTATCTCTTCATTCACTTGAATAACCGGATTATTTGGTGCCTTAGCCATCTCTTGTTGTTGTGCTTCTCTTGCTTCTCTTTGTCTACAGTGAAAAGTACGTTTGATTTCCGGATGAGCTGGTATCAATTCATCGTTTCTCGAATTTCACATAAAATGCTTGTAAAGGAGAAAATAGAAGCACTAAAATAAATTGATAAAGAAGAAAATAAAATCAAATTAAAAAGTTCGAATTAGTGTCAAAATAAATAAAATTAAACTGAAATATAATCCCTAGCAGCGGAGCCAAAAACTTGTTACGAAATCTTTTCAATTTAAATCACCACAAGTGTACGATTCGTTAACAACTAGTAGAATGAATTTTGAGTACAAGTATCATTCCCATGGAGATTGTATTAATTCAAGTTTGAATTAACTTAACCTTAAGCTTAACCAAAACAATTGAAATTTGTAATTTTTTTATAACTAAATTATAATATAATAATCAACTTATGAATGCAAAACCTAACTTAATTAAAATTAATACAAGTTTTATAAAAATATGATGATGAAAAGAGTACTAGTATCCCGAATCCCCTAGTATCAATCCAAGAATACTTTGCATATAGCACTTTCTTATAATATGAATGGGTAGAAGTTAACTACCAAAATCCTCATGGAACCTTCCTAATTTTGCTTATTCATTGATCAAGATCTTAAGGTTTCCAATTAGCAAGGTGGTTTTAACATTATAAAAATCCTTATATAACAAGTTTTAAGCTCATTTCCCTAGATATTCAATACACTTGATCTCTACTTAAGGCATAGTACTGAATCCGCTAGATTCTCCTTTTATTTCACATAATCTATAAAGATTATGCCATTTGAGATCAACTGCTCTATGATATTATGCATTTGATACATATGCCAAAACTCACCATATTCTTTGTCTTAAACATTGATAACTATCACAATTAACCGATTATCAACAATTTAATAACTTATCCCAGAAATTTTTAAGTATAAGCTTCTTTTAGCGTTATCTAATTAAAGCTCTAATGGATCTTCAAATCTTAAGTTATTAGGAGTATTTTCAAGAAACATGCGCACCGTCAATAATAAAACATATTTACTAATGCATTTAAAATTCTTGAGTACTATATATCATAGTACCATATGAGTATCTACTATGTTACAGTTTAAAAATAGAATATTCTTCAAATATTGTCTATGTTGCAGTTTAAAATATTGAGTATTCTTCAAATATTGTTGTACTTTTATTTCATATCCAACACACATTCAACAAATGATTTTTTTTCTAGAGCACGTCACTTTTATGAATCATCCTCGTATTGAATTTTAGGTATTTTATTGAGAAATCATATACCAAATAACAGACAACGCTACCCCTACAAGTCCTAGGATGTTCTGAACTTCAGTTGGGATTAATGTACTATGCAAATGGTAATGTTTACTCCACAAATGTTGGGTTCGGCTAGAAACTAGAGTTCATAAACTCTTTAAAGACAATATCCATTTCATTTTAGAATAATACTTTTATCATCGTGATGATGGAATATCGGTGATGCGACAACCCATTATCTCTAATATTTCTCTCTCTCTCATCCCCCTTCTCTAATAAAAATTGAGTTGTATAGTCTTATTATTCCACATAGACTGTCACATCGTCGATATTACATCATCATAATGATAAATAACATTATTCTTCATTTTATTCTACCACATACTAGCCAACTTATAAAATGACTAGGAACACAATACCTCGTGAAAGACCGTTCACATTCATACTTAAAGCTAAAAACTTAAAAAATAACATTAAAAGTCACTTTCATTTACTTTTTCCTCTTATTATTTAAAGAAAATTCCACCCCAATTTTGTCTAGTTTTGTTCGAAATTTAGTTGGGCTATTCAGATTTTACCACAGTAAAAACAGACCTAGATCAAGCTTATGCTGAACCACATTAGTTGGGTCGCAAAATGGGTTACGCTAGAAACAAATGACTCGTGGAACACACACAACTATTTGACATGCCTTCCCCATGTTGGCACATGAGCTACACTTGCCAATGGCTGCTTTCCTGTCGGTACATCTTCTAAGTGCCCAACACCAATGGTTCTTGATCTTTTCCTTTACAAACTAATTTGTAAAAAGAATTGAACAAACTGAAGAAAAAATTTAAAATAAAATTGAATAGCTTCTCATACATGCGCATCAAGGAATGTTCTCATCTTTTTTATGACAAAATTAGTAAGTGTTGAAAAATTGTTTTTTCCAAACAATACCATGAAAGTTCGTAAGCTTTCAAACATAGGCATATGTTCCTTCCTTGAAGAAGTCTTAACAGTTGCCTTAATCATGTACATATATATGTATAACTCTCATTCTCTCTATCAATTTGCAGTATTCCCCAATAAAGAAGAATAAACTTTTTGCAGATTGTATATATTTATACATACCCAACAACAATATACACACACTTTCATATAAAGGCCACTAGACCTAATAAGTATAGCGAACTAGGCATGATGATTATTAAGACAAACAATTTAATGTGCACGAAATGAAAAAAAATGAGAAAAGCTATTAATATGAAAACTACTTATACCAAATTTATCCAGACTATGAACAAGTAAAATAACGGACATGCACTTAGATATATGAAACTCATTTCTTTGAAATTTTACGCGAATCATATGGAAATCATTGTAATGATTTCAAAACATAAGTGAAATTTCTTGCCTAGACATAAACTGAAATAACAAAGTTCGACCCAACTAAGACCTTTAGGGGGGGTGAATATGTGTTTATGCGGAATTAAACTTAACAATTAATAAGTAACAAGTCACTTTTAATTGTTTCTAGATTATTGTCAATCAATTCACTTTTCCTATGGTTTGCATGCCATAGTTATATAGAAAGCAGTAGATAATGCAAAATATGATAACTGAGAAACCCCGTAACTAAGTAAAAACTATGGGCCCAAGCTAGTAACAATCCATTATAAACGAATCAACTTACAGTACTATCAAACTCTACTAATTCTAGTGCTTTCTGACCTCCTGAATGTAATAACCAAAACCCTCCTGGATTGCGTGCTCCTGCAGCAACTCTCAACCTTCTAAATTCGTTTATCTCTTGTGGATTAATGAGAACTCCTTATTTTTCAATGACCAAAAACTCCAGTCACCTTCCTTGATCTTCAGAATAATGGTTGAGGATGATATTTTTCTAAGCAATGATCAACTCAAAATAATGGTTGAACTCAATGAATGATGTAGAATGATATGGAAGATGAAAAACCATGTTTCTCTCAATGTTCAACCTATTATTTTTGTGTGGTGGCATTCATATATACAGTGAAGAGGTTTTGGGTAGTATGGGTCGGATAAAAATCTTGAAAAACGAGAATTAGGTCTTTTCGAAATACACTGTCGCTCGAGCGAGAGCTCAACGACATGTGGGCGACGGTGTCTCGATCGAGTGAAGTCCATGGGATAGGTGGACGACAGCTTCTGTTTTTACCGCTCGAGCAACAGTTGGGCGATAGGTTAGTGAAATTGCAACAACGTTTACTCATTTGTTCCATACTCGAACTTTAGTACTTCTAACTTACTACTTGACCGTTTGACTTTTGAAAACTCTTTTACAATAATAGTTTTGTCAAAAGATTGCAAACAACTTCAAAACCTAAAAAACTCTCCCTTTGACATTCCATAACAAAACATGTATTACAAATCAAATAGATTTAATCTAATATATCCAAAACCAACTGACTTGGTTGAACCTTGTATTTTCTTTGTCCAACCTGTTTCCTAAAAAGAATAACTAAAATACCAAGTGTAAAAGCATTTCAAATAGTAACATGAATAAAGCATTTGAGACAATTCATAAATTCAACCACATACCAGCTAAATTAAGATGCAATATCAATGTATACCAACACACCACAACCAACCATTGATATCACTAAACATCAAAACTTAATCTAGCTAAGCATTCAAAAAATCATCTCCTAAAATGCCAAATCCAAAAAATCAATTAAATTTAAATTCAAATTTGCCCAAAATACATTTTATATCCCACAAAGGGAAATAAATAAACAATATATAACAACTCAAATATGTAGTTGATAGCATGTACAAGCATAATTAATGATTAGTAAAACTTTCCCACATACTCAGTTCAAGTCTAAATGGAGTAAATTGTATAAGTGACTCATGTATGTTAAATTTCTTGTGATCAAGACTCCAACCTTAAATTTGTGAGAAATAACATGCTAAACATCACCGTTAAATACGTTTATTCCTCAACTGATGAAAGTCAAACTAATAATACATATTAGGACCTATAAATGAAACTTATTTTTCATGTATATTATTATTTTCTCCCCTCTACTTTGAGCATTCACACAATTTATATTTTTCTTTTTAAGCTCATCATTTTTCTTTTCAAATTTTCGCATTATGCGTAGACTCTTTTTCATTAAGCTATTAAGATGACCTTTGTAATGAGTTTGGGCCGATGACTCCAGGTCAATTGACCATATGGCATCAAGTTATGAGAAATCCCTCGGGCTTAGTTACTTGAGTCAAATAGACTTCGAAAAAGAGTATAAGATGACACACATTTTGTTTTACTTTTTAGGTTAATTTACTAGAGATTAGGTCAACTAAATTAAGGTCAATTAATGTTCAAGATCACCTTACAAACAAATGGCTGCCATCCCAAATCTCACACACGAGGTTAAGATTTATCACAAGATCATAGTGTGTGTAGTGCATATGGTATATGAAGAAACTTGTACTAAGTATTCCACATAAACCTAAACAAAGTAATGGAAAATATGCTACAACATATAAATTAAGCTTATACTTGATCACAACACACATGTTCAAGTAAATTATATATTATGTTGAAGAAAAAATTCCTCCTTTTTAATTTTCAATTCTTTATTTTTTTAAATCAAAAAACTTAAAAATAAAATAGCAAAAAATAAAAATAAATTTGAGATGCATGCTATAATAAATGAAACACAGTGATAAAGCACAAGTATGCACCAAAAGTACCTAATCAGTTAGATAATCAAATGCTGTTACCTTTAAGAGCACCGTGATCAATTTCTAATTTTTTAAGATCACTCTTTTTCATCCAATCCTGACTAGTGTAAGACTTATCGCGAGTCATCTCTATCATAAATTTGGTTAAATGACTTACTTGATTAGTAAGAGAGTCAATTCGATTATCAAAATCCTGATTTCTAACTCTAGTGAAATTCTGATTTTTATTTCTATTCAGGAATTTATGACACCAAGACCTTATACGTCCTAACTCACCACAGTTGAAACAATTAGGGATAAACACATGTCCAAAGTTATGTGGTCACTGATATCTATTCCTATGTTGATCGCTGTCTAGTAGGCTTTAGTCCTACGATACCCTTGTTCATGAGTTTAGGATTAGGAACATTCTTAAGATTGTTAGTGGCTGGGACAAACGTGGTCTTGGATACACTAGCAATATTGTTATCAGTTTGAACATATCCTAGACCCTACCTATTTGAACTGGTTTGTTCATCCCTAACAGATTATCATGTTTATGAGAACCATTCAAGAAGGAATGAAGTTGAGTTTCAGATTTTTCTAGGTCACTTGTTAAGGTTTTAACCTTAGCTTCTAGGTTCTCATTGACAAGTCTCAATTCACTAAGATTTTTTTTAAGATTGTGAAGGTCAGCTATGAGTTTCTCACTTTCTATATCAAGTGGATTAACCTTTTTCAATACGCTTTTATTGACCTTTTTTTTTTTTTATCTTAAGACTCTCATCAAATAACTGTCGATATGCATCATGAATGTTAGTCTCATTCTCAGAGTCTTTCTCAGAATTCTCACTACGTTCATCATTTTCCACCTTATCACTATCCTTATCAGATTCATTTTTAATCCTAGCAGTGAAGGCCATAAACTTCCTTTCATCCTTACTGTTAGAGGTATCACTCTGAATACTTGAATTTGATTCATCATCAGTTGGAGATACCGCCAATGCCTTATCATTTCCTTTATTTAAGTTCTTCTTATAGGTAGGAAATTCATTCATACGGTGACCAAAACCTTGATACAACTCCTAGCATTAGCCTTATCACGCTTGTCATTCAGAAATTTACTAGAGGCATCCTTATTTCGCTCTTGAGGTTTTTACCTATTCCTAAGAACTTTTTGGATTTTCTTTACAAAATAAGCCATCTCATCATCCCTAAGGGTCTCAGTGTCAGTAGACTCATACTCATCTTCTTTAACGAAGCTCAAGGCTATAGATTTAACCTTCTTCAGTTAAGATTACTGCATCTAAGTCCTTGTTCTCTTCAATCGTAGTAATCTTGGGTCTAAACCTCTCAGGTAAGGACTTTTCGAACAATTTTAGATTAAGGGATTTTTTCACCTAAGGTGAAACTAGAGTTCACTATGTCATTCAGCTTCCCATAGAATTCATCGGATGATTCATTATCCATCATTCTAATTTCTTCAAACCTAGTGATTAATATCTGCAACTTGGAGTTTTTACCAGTTTTGGTTCCCTCGTGTATGGTCTCTAAAATATTCTAAACTTCTTTTGTGGTTTCACACATCAATACTCTTCTAAATTCTTCAGCGGACACAGCCATAAAAAGCGCATAAAGCCCTTTACTATTCCAGTTGTACTTAACTAGTTCATCCTTAGTCCAAAGAGAAATATCAGTGGGGGTAACTATACCTGAGATAGTAGAGGAAGGGGTGGTCCAACCATTTTGCACACTAATCCAAATTCGCTCATCTAGAGACTTAAGAAATGCTCTCATTCTAACCATCAACTATGCATAATTGCTTCCGTCAAAAAATAGACGCACGAAAAAAGTGGCTCATTTATATTAAATATGGGTCAGGAATCAAAATAAGGCTCTGATACCATTTGAAATAACGAGGTTCAACCCAAACAACACCTAGAGGTGGGCGAATAGATGTTTATTCCGAATTAAAATTAACAATTAATAAGAAACAAATCACTTTTAATTGTTTCTAGATAGTTAGTCAATCAATTCACTTTTCCTATTATTTGAGTGATGCAGTTATATAGAAAATAGTAAATAACGTAAAATATGATAACGGAGAAACCCTGTAATTGGGTAAAAACTTCGGGCCCAAGCCAATAATAATCCAGTATAAAGGAATCAACTTATAGTAATATCAGACTCTACTAACTCTAATGCTTTTTGACATCCCAACTCTAATCACCAAATCCCTCCTCAATTGCGTGCTCCTGTAGTGACTCCCAACCTTCTGAATTTGTCTATCTCTTATGGATTAATGAGAACTCCTTATTTTCCAATGACCAAAATTCAAGGTCATCTTTCTTGATCTTGAGAATTCTAATAGATGTTGTAGAAGTATGTGTTTTGGTGTTTGGTTTATATGAGGATGATGTTTTTCTAAGCAATGATCAAATCAAAATAATGATTGAACTCAATGAATGATGTAGAATGATATGGCGGATAAAAACCTTGTTTCTCTAAGTTTTCAACCTATGTTTTTCATGTGGTGGCATTCATATATATATATATATAGTGAAGAGGTTTTGGGTAGTATGGACTGGCTAAAAATCTTAAAAAATGTGAATTATGTTTTTCCTGGAATGCGCTGTCGCTTGAGCGAGAGCTCAACGACTGGCGAGCAATGGTGTCTCACTCGAGTGAAGTCCAACAATAGGAAGGTGACACAACTTTTGTTATTACAGCTTGAGCAATAGCTGGGCTATAGGCTAGCAAAATGACATTTACTCCTTTGTTCCATACTCGACCCTTGGACTTCTAACTTACTACTTGACCCTTTGATTTTTAAAAACTCTTTTACAATAATAGTTTCGTCAAAAGATTGCCAATAATTTCAAAACCTAACATAAACCATTCAGTAGATGAATATCATAAATATATAAAATATTAAAGTTATCACTTACTACAATGAAATACAAAATTAAGCACAAATTTCAAAGTGAACAAAAATGGTTTAATCAATATAAGCTAAATCAATTTCATGCATGTGATTCATTATTACGCAATATTAGATTGTTATTGTAACAAAAAATGATGTGCTATAACATTTTTTCAATACATGAATGTAGATCATAGTGAAATAGATTTTAACGTATTACAAGATGCACATAACTTCTTTTAAATGTGAGCAAAATATAAGTATGCATGAAAAACTCCGTCTGAAGATTGATGGTAAAATATGCTATGTTGGGTTTTGATATCCAATGAATCCCAGACTATGATATAAACGCTGGATCAATATGTTACCAACAACCAAGTCTAAAGGCTTAACCTGAGAACAACGTGGGCCGTTGGAAGTAACTTAAATAATTAATGTTGCTCGTGGCCCATTTATATTATCTCTTGGATGACTTTGAGTCTTGGCCCATTTAACCTCTTTTATTGGTCCACCTAAAGCCTAACCTAGCCTATATATATGGTGTTTTTGCCCTACCCATTTTTGTAGGTGATTTGCATGAAAAGAGAAGAAAGAAATCATGTGCAAGAATAGAGAAAACCGGCAGCCATTTGAGGAAAGAAAAACGCGTGGCTTCCTTTTGTATTTTGATATTGTCTCTTTCCTACTTTTATTGTTTTTCTTCTTGCCTTTGTGGCTACAAATCATTACCATTATCTTGTCCTTTTTAGGTGAGATTGAGGAGTAATCGGGGTAAATATATTAGTTATGGGTTGGAGCCGTGGTGATTAGTTGTTTGGTAGAGAAAGGTAATGTGAAACTGAGCTCAAAAAACACCATCTTGACGACCCTTGGAGCAAGCTTCCATGAAAATTGGTATTAGAGCTTCAAGGTGTTAAATATAGCTCGAAAAAATGACCAAAAAACCATTCAGAAAAGCAGCATAAATGAAGCAGAAAAATTGATCAAAAAATTGTCCAAAAACTGTGAAAAAATCGAACATGTTTTTGTGATTTTAGGCAAATTTAGAGACCTGGTGGTAAAACGGAGACCACTGGCGTGACGAGAAAGCTTAGGTGGTTCTGGTGTTCAGGTTTATGTCACTGAAGACGACGTGTAGAACCACGCACATAGAGTTTGATCTGCACGTGAGGGCACATTAAGGGTTTCCCGAAGATGCGTGTCTTCAGGCAATTTGTTCCTGACATTTTTCTTGACATTTGGTGTTGTTAGTTTTGTTTCAAATTATATAGTAAAGTCTAGGCAATTGTGTTCTTCTTGTGTTCATGATCCTATCATGGTTGATTGACTCCTACGATTGTTAGAGACTTTAAGACGAATAGTGGTGGTCCTAAAGTGATAAATTCGTATATATCAGTATTTACGAACTCAGATTGGTCCTCTCTGATATATTGGCTCATCCCAATTTAAATTTCAGTATTAGCTCGTCATCTTGTGGTGTGACATTAGGATTGAGGTTACCTTGTGGGATAACATTGCTTGTGCTAAAAATTTAAGAATTATTTGCTTTAGTTGAAGTGTTGATTTTGATCGCAAGTTGGTAATTGATTTTGTGCTTTAACTGTTGTTTAGTCACAGTGTGAGAGTGCATTTCGTGAAAATTTGAATTTTTGTTGACATACCTTTGTGTTGCATTGATTATTCTATTAGGATTACTTTGTGTGACCTATTTCTGCATTTTGGTTGTTCTATTTTCAAAATTTCTTCACATCTCGAAGTTGAATTTTTCAATGGAAAATGAGATTTTTCAATTTGGCAACAAAAGATGAAGGGAATTTTGGTTCAACAAAAAGTTTCAAAAGCCATAGATGACGAATTTCATGCAAATTTAACAGAAGCACAAAAAGAAGAATATGATGAACTTGCTTACACTTGAATTATTTTACACCTATTTGACACTCTTTTGAGAAAAGTTAGAAAACTTGATTCTACAAAAGAATTTTGGCAAAAGGTAGAGGATTTATATTTGCTTAAATTTACACCTAATAAGTCATACTGACTTGAAAGATTTTTTAGTTTTAAAATGGATTCTTTAAAGAATCTTGATGATAATCTGGATATTTTCAACAAACTTGATCAAGATATCGTTAACTGTGATGGAAAGGTGTCTGATATGTATAAAACCATTATTATGTTGAATTATATGCCTGATTCATATAGAGAGGTTAATGATACAATTAAGTATTGTGGGACACCTTTACCCGAGATTGTCATAGATTCCCTTAGGAGTAGGGAATGGAGATTAAGGCTAAAAAGATGATAAGAGGAGTGGTGAGTTACATATGATGAAGAGTAGATTGAAGTTTTAGCTAATGAATTTGGGTAGAGCACAAGACAGTAGTGATTCAAGTAGTAAGTCGAGTGATGAGGGTGGTAAGAAGAAGAGTAAGATGAGAGGTTAGGCAAATGTGGTTATAGGGTCGAGTGATGACCCTAGTGAGGTTTATTGAGAGTAAATCTAGTTACTGCATGTGCATCCGTGTGTAATCTTTTTTGCATATGTGTGATTACTTGATTCTGTTGCATGGTTATATATATATTTCAATATGTTTGATATGTACATTTGCACGAATTTGAGAGTAATTTAATTACTTGGTGCAATTGATTGCATGCACAATGGGTTAAGATACATTAGCAGTGTGTTGTATGTCTTTTAGTGAGATGAAGTATAGATGGGTACATTGATGGTTTGTTCCGGGGATATAGAGTGTGAAATTTGGATCACGAGTTGAGAGGTGATTAAATGTTGTAATCCTTTATCTTTAAAGAGACCCTGATCAGGTGGAGTGTGAGAGATGTACTTCTATTAGTGGAGACCCATTATCCACTTAGGTTGGGATAAGTGATGTGGTGAAAGAGGATTATCCCGAGAACTTAGGGTCTATAGAGGTCTATCATTTAGACATAAGTTGAGTGATCAGTATAACGAGAATGGTGGGCGATGATGTGAGATATATGTTCTCGAGGTATGAGCGATAGGATAAGTGTGTGAGATATTTCGTGGGGTCATTTATGCATTTATTGCATATGTATTTGCCACTTTATTGATTGGGTATCAATGTGGAGATTTGTTGGGTCTTGAGATCCAATGAATCTCGGGCTATGATGCAAATGTTGGATTAAATTGTTATCAACAACCAATTCTAAGGGTTCAACCCGAAAACAACGTGGGCCGTTGGAAGTAACTTAAATAATTAATGTTGCTCATGGCCAATTTATATTACTTCTTGGATGGCTTTGAATCTTGACCCATTTAACCTCTTTTATTGGTCCAACTAAAGTCTAACCTAGCCTATATATGTGGTGTTTTTTCCATAGCCATTTTGTGGGTGATTTGCGTGAAAAGAGAAGAAAGAAACCTTTGCAAGAAGAGAGAAAACCAGCAACCTTTTGAGGAAAGAAAAATGTATGGCTTCCTTTTATATTCTGATCTCGTTTCTTGCCTTCTTTCATTGTTTTTCTTCTTGCCTTTGTGGCTACAAATCATCACCATTATTTTGTCATTTGTGGGTGAGATTGAGAAGCAACCGAGATGAATATATTGGTTGTGGGTTGGAGCTATGTAAATTGGTTGTTTGGTATAGAAAGGTAACGTGAAGCTGAGCCCAGAAACACCATTTTGACGACCCTTGAAGCAAGCTTCTGCGACATGCTGCATAAATTATATTCTGATAACAAACCTTAATATTCAGGAGCTAAGACCATTCCAATGCCCCCTTCCGCCATGCATAAACTAAACCAACAATTAATACTTCCAGACTAAAAGCATGCAAAACACTTACTTGAAATGCAAAATGTAGAACTAAGAAATGTAGGAAGTAAGAAAATTGTGAAAAATAAGATTCTGGTACATCAATGCAAGAGTCCGACTCATTGTCCATAAGACGAATTTGTCCAACATTGTTTCTTCAGATTGACTGGCAATCGTCTCTCAAGATACAATGATTTCTTATCATGATAGCAACACTTTAAACCACAAGAAATGACAAAATATAATTGTATCTCATCCTCTCTTTATGAAGGACTAATGCTAAATATATTTAGAGTATGCAGGACAAAATGACATGGAATGAAAGGTGATTGAAATGAACAATTCTTTAAATCAAAAGAGGGGTTCTTATATAACGATGGTGGAAAGGTGTGTGCCAAAGGACACAACCAATGGAATATGACATGTCTCAAAATGAAGTAGATTTTGTTCGGCTTTCGAACTCTCATAATCAACTAATGGGTCCCCGCTTAAATAAATGATCAAATTTAGTTAAAACCAGCATTTATTAACCAATTTCCAATAGTTGCTCACAAGGCGCTTGATGAAAGACCTTAATGTGAGATGACTACTTATGAAACATCAAATGCAATTTTGAGTATGCACTTTGTTTATTGGTTGAAAGAAATTCTACTGAAAATAAAACTTTGAGACTTGGCTTAATGTCAAGAGTAAAGGAAATATTTTGTTGTTTAATTTTGAATATACATTGCAAGGGATGATCTTTGAGAGATGCAGAGAGATTGATGTCTTACCACATGAGCAGATTCTAAGAAAAGGCAACAAGAGCAGGTTATAAGAAAATGCAACAGAACAATTGATGTAGATAAATATTGTAATGGTGATTACGCCCAAAGTGTTACACGGTGTCGTAGTATAGCCTTAGGGTGTCGTATCCACGAGGAGATGGAAAATGTGTCAAATGATCAAGAAAATGGGTGATTTGTCCTCTTAAGTTGGTAGGAGTTTCGGTTGTTGATCAAGTGAATCAATATAAGAATCATGGGATAAAATTTAGTAGTTTAAAGTAGTGACGCTCGTAATTCCCTCACTCAGATCAGGTAATTCAATATTGTTTATTCAAATTGATTACACAATTAGAGACTTTCGTCCCGGTACTCTAATTGGAGAATTTAGCAATTAAGACCAATCTCATTCGTGGGTGTACTTCTAGATACTAAATTCCCTTCACAATTCATGCAATTGTTTATTGAAACCAATTCACAAATTGATCACATACTCACATCATAGGACAATAAGTGATCACACCAATAAATTAAATGGAATATAAATTCAACACATGGTTCAATTATTCGATAGGAAAAAAAAGATTGATTCTATGAAAAACTTAACACATGTTAAACCAATTTCACAATCAATTCAATAAGATAAAACCTAGATCTAGAAGTGTTTAACAACATAAATACCAAATATCTTGAACAAACAACATGAATTCCCCAAGCCGAGGGAGTTCCTTCCTTGCTTCACCAATTTCTCTAGACTTCCATGGAGTTCTTGAGAGAAAATTGATAAGAGATGAAGTGTTTGGCTGCCCAAAAGTCCCCCTGCATTAGGTCCTTTTTGTTCCCTCTTATATTGTAGTGGAGTTTAGGGAAGAATTAGAGGCGAGCTGGGCCGAGAATCTGTCCGGTATTTTTCTGTTCTGAGCGTCCATTAGTTGTTGTATCATAACTCTTTCGTCCAATGTCTGATTGAGGTGATTCAAGATACGTAGGAAAGATAACTCATTCAGATATAATCTTCAAATTCGATCCTTTTCCATGTCAAAAATTGATCTCAATATGATGCTAAAAATTGGTGCAAAACTTTTCATTTTGAAAGTTGATATGTGATAGTATTTTGGCTATCTTTCATCCCTTTGACTCATTGCTTCATCCAATTGACCTCCAAAACTCTCGAATCTTCATCACAAGGTTAGAAACAAGTTTATAGTATTTGCCCTTTAGTCCCTGAACTTTCCCATTATTCCATTTTGATCCTTTTCGCTCTTTTCTATAATTTTCCACCGTTTTCACCCATTTGCAACCTAAACCAAGATATAGAAGTACTTAGTGAATTCAGGCATCAAATGATCATAGAAACGAAAATATTAATGAGTGAAAACGTAATAAATGTGCTATTATCACACCCCAACTTGCTTATTACTAGTCCCTAGCAATTTAATGCAAAATAAAATCATCAAAGACTAGTCAATATTGCAAGTTAATTTATCAAGTTCTAATTTAACCACGTGTCATGCCCTCTTCAAACTCAATACCACATAAAATTAACAATGTCACGATTATCAAGACGTCAAAGACTCGTACCAAATGTGTGAGTGTATGTCAAGCCATAGCCATCTTACCGCTAACCCTAACACATGCAACATCAAGTATATCTCAAGCTGAAGGTTCAGCTCCATAACTCACATGTATCAAAGTGTTTAGTGTACGGTTTTTCTCTATGGAGCTGAGAAAGATGTACACTCAAAATTGAAGGTTTAGATATTTATGAATAGGCAACAAGTAAATATTGATTCTGTGATAGACATACTACCAAATGAGAATTCATCAACTTCTTACCACAGCCTACTTGAGATCAAAATGATCAATACAAAGGGTTGTAATGAAGTTCAGGTTGGATCGTATTAGAGGAATGGATATAAAAATTTAAATACTTTCAAGCGCATAGTTGGGTATCTTATCAATATCTCAATACATCATATTTTTCAATCAACACATTCCTCAATATTTCAAGCCCCAAAATCAAATACATAAATGTTTTTTTGATTTTTTTTCTTTTTTTTTTCCTATTTTTTTGCTGCCTTACTTGAGCACATATCAACTTTTGTCGATTTCCTTGCTTCAATTCTTCACAAATAAGCATCCAATTCTCAAAGGAGTTTCCAATTCACAAGATCAATGAATGTTTTTTGCCACATTTTAGTATATTGTAGCTCTCAATCCTCACCAAGTATCTCACAAGAAAATATTTCAACAAGAGATTCTCTAGCTACATGTGTTAAACACCATCTTACCACAAGGCTTGTGTGCACGAAAAGTTTAGCAAGTGTCATGTCATCTAGATTTTCATAACAGAATTAACTCCTAGTGGCACATTTTGTCATTCAAAAGCACAAACATGTAGCAAATTAGAGACTCACTTAAACCTAATGACAAGTAAATTGCATAAGGCATGATGACGACACTAGCCCCTAGATCAAGAAGGGCTTGTCCAATCTTATGGTTCCCGATGATGCACGAAACAGTAGGACAACCAAGATCTTTATACTTTGGTGGGGTCCTTTGCTCAATCACAGCACTCACGTGTTCAGTCAAGAAAGCGATTTTCTTGACATGGTTTTCACAGTGCACAAGTCCTTAAGGACTTTAGCATAGGTAGGAACTTGTGAAATCACATGCAAGAGTAGCAGATTTCGAGGTAGACTTAAGAGTTTGATGGAAGGGCACTCTGACTGGATTCTTTACTACCTCCTCACTATGGATATTCTCATTTAACTCACTGGACTCATTTTCATTTTCCCTATGTTTTGGGGTTGGTTCTATAACCTTCCCAAATCGAGTTGATATGTGATAATGGTTTGGCTATCTTTCACCCCATTGACTCATTTTTTCATCCAATTAACCTCTGACACTCTCGAATCTTCATCACAAGGTTAGAAACAAATTTTAGAGAATTTTCACTTTGGTCCCTGAACTTTCACTTTCTTTCATTTTGATCATTTATCATTTGTTTCTTCTATTTTCCACCATTTTCACCCATTTGCAACCTAAACCAAGATATAGAAGTACTTAATGCATTTAGGGATCAAATCATTATAGAAATGCAAATATTAATGGGTGAAAAACGTAATAAATGTACTATTATTTCACCCCAACTTGCTTATTGCTAGTCCTTAGCAATTTAATGAAAAATAAAATGATCAAAGACTAATCAATATTGCAAGTTAATTTATCAAGTTCTAATTTAACCACATGACATGCCCTCTTCAAACTCAATACCACATGAAATAAACAATGTCACGATTATCAAGCCGTCAAAGACTCTTGCTAAATGTGTGAGTGAGTGTCAAGCCATAGCCATCTTAGCACTAACCCTAACACATGCAACATCAAGTATATCTCAAGTTAAAGGTTCAACTCCATAACTCACGAGTATCAAAGTGTTTAGTGGGGGTTTCTTTCTATGGAGCTGAGAAAGATGAACGCTCAAATTTTGAGGCTTAAACAATTGTGCACAAGCAACAAACAAATATTGATTCTGTGATAGGCATACTACCAAATGAGAATTCATCAATTTCTTACCACAGCCTACTTGAGATCAAAATGGTCAATACAAAGGGTTGTAATGAAGTTCAGTTGGATCGTATGAGAGGAAGGGATATAAAAATTTAAAAATTTTCAAGCGCATAGTTGGATATTTTATCAAATATCTCAACAAATCACATTTTTCAATCAACACATTCCTCAATATTTCAAGCCGCAAAATCAAATATATATATATTTTTTTAAATTTTTTTCTCCTCCCTTTCTTTTCTTTTCTTTTTTTTTTTTCGATTTTTTTTTGGTGCCTTGAGCACATATCAACTTTTATCGATTTTTTTGCTTTAATTATTTACGCATAAATACCCAATACTTACTACACACTTGGAAGTAAAAAGATGGAAAAATATTGCAAAAGTTGTAATCCAATGTTGAGAAGTATGGATAACATAGGTTGTAATACTTCGAAATTTTATGTTCGTTTAACTTGCTCATTTAATTTTTAGTATGATAATTTAACTTTTCAAAATTTTATATGGCCAAGATTATTAGTGATTGCCAAGTTTTCATTGTTGGTTGATTAAAAGTTTGCCAAGATTAGTTAATTAGGTTTTTTGGGATTAATATTCAAGCATGAGGTGTTAAGCAAACATGAGGTGTTTATCTTTGTAGTGAAGTAACAAGAAAGTATGAGGTGTTTAGTGTTTAATATTCAAGCATGAGGTGTTTATCTTTGTAGTGAAGTAACAAGCAAGCATGATGTGTTTAATGTTTAATATTTAAACATGAGGTGTTTATCTTTGTAGTAACAAGCAAGCATGTGGTGTCAACTAGTTGCAAGCTATCTTTATAGTGGAGTAATTTTTCCTAGTATGGCAAGCATGAACTGTTTAACTTAAGCACGAGGTGTTTAGTTAAATTTATGAAGTGCATCCATGCAACTCACGTGTAGATGTAGGCACCAAACTTTAACTTGATAGGTAGTAACCCTTTACACCTTACTTAGTCCATATGTTTTCTTTACCTATAAATAATTAAGAAAGGTTTCCTTCAAATATCTTTGCGTTCAAAAATTTCTTTCAAAGAAAAATAAATAGCAAGAGTTAGTGAAGGAAGGTAAAGAAAAAAAAGATAAAGTAAGAATAGAAGGAGAAGAGTAAAGGCTAGCACTTTCAAGTACACTTTTTAACCCCAAGTTTTAAGGTAAGATACTTTCTATGCTCAAGTGGTAAGATTTCACGGTAATATTTATGCTTAAGCTATGCATGAAAACCATAATATAAAAGATGTCGACAAGTCCACAAAGTTGGATATCTATTTATGCCTTAGGACAAGTCCGAAGGGCACCGGCAAGCCGAAATGTGCAAGTATGTGTTTGAATGCTTTCTTTTGTGTAGTATTAACATGTTAAATCTGAGTATGGTATCTTACTAAGTATTCTTTATACTCATAATATTTATACTAAATTTTTAGATCCACGATCGTTGAGTTGAAATGGTGGAAGTCAGTCGGTATACTCGATGATGGGACAAAGCTATTTTGTATCGAAATTTCTTTTCCGTATGTTTTGCTCAAAGACTATTTTCCTTATGTTTTTTGGGTGGTATTAAATATAAACATGTACAAGGCATGATGTAATATGGTACTGGAAGTATATTTTGTAATCATATCTTTCATGTTGTGCTTAAAGACATTTTTATAGACTTTTTTCCTGAAATGGTAAAAGAGACAGAAACTGGACAAATTCTTAAGATCAATTGAAAGTGCAATTATGAACTCTAAAGACAGCCATTTGAGACTCTAGAAATATTACAGTATCCATCTCTGAATCTTCTTTACATGAGTACAAAAATCACTCAATTTGAATATGTGTGGCACAAGATATAAATTTTTAAGTGTCAAGAGGTAAATCTGAAGTTTCTGTGCAGTACCTCATTGTTTTTGGTAAAATGTCTATATCATATGATCTTTGAAATTTTCCATATTTTAACATATGAAACTAATTGAAAACATCTTTTTAATTCCATAGATTTCATAGAAAACGGAGTTGGGATTAATTTTATAAAAATGTTTAAACTGGCTGCCCCAACCAGACGTGACTGCGTAGAGTACGCATATGTAAAGAATAATTTAAGGGCAGCATGTACTTCTATTGGCCATTAAACTTTACAGAGATATTCTATTATAAGTTGACAATAAGTTTCCAATATATATATATATGTATATTTCAAATTTCTTTAAAAATTTTCATGTAACAAGGGTAGAGGTTATTATGTTTAGTATGTGACACTCGAAGCTTAAGTACGGGGTGTTCCCTAGGTGCATAAAGAAAATGATATATATGTGTATGGCTCAAAGTGGCTACTAGGGTATTGAAAAGAAAAGTTGAAGGCTCAAATGTTAGTCCTAAATTGACCTTTATAACTTTCCCAAGTAATCCACCATCTTACCACAAACCATGTAGTGTTATTCTCAAAAGAGTTTTCAATTCGCAAGATCAATGAATGCTTATTTCCATATTTTAGTATATTGTGGCTCTCAATCCTTACCAAGTATCTCACAAGAAAAACTTGAACAAGAGACTCCTCTAACAACATGTGTTAAACTACCATCTTACCACAGGACTTGTGTGCGCAAAAATATTTCAGCAAGTGTCTTAACATCTAGACTTTTATAACAGAATTTACTCCTAGTGACACATTTTGTCATTCAAAAGCATAGTCATGCAGCAAATCAGAGACTTAAGAAAGATTTTTTTTTACCCATAATGAAAAATCAACAAAAATCTATGATAATCATAATAGCATTCAAAGTAACTCTCCCCCCAACTAAATATTGCATTATCCTCAATGCATAAACATGAATACTAAAGAAAAGAAGGGAAATGTGTCACTTGAGCATGGCAGTGAAGCAACAGAAACTTAGGGTATAAGAAGCCTGAAAGTACTCAAATGGATGGTAGTGTAAAGAAAGAAAATAAAACTACAATTAAAATTGTGGAATGAAAATAACCATAGAGCAAATGGAAAAAATAAAACAAAGAAGGAAAGGAAATAACTTTCCTTGGGTTGCCTCCCAAGCAACGCCTTTGTTTATTGTTGTTGGCTCGACCCAATGTTCCCATTTTTAGCCCGCATATAGCCAGGGTGATCCTAAGTTTCCTTGTGGTGCATCAAACTCATTGGACATAACCATTAGTCCAAGAAACATATCATCAGCTACCTCCTGAGTGAGTGCATAAATCATGTATGTTTGGTGACACGTATCATCTTCCTCAATGTGCTTAGTGACATGAAAGATGTTAACTTCTAAGGTCATATTTCCAAATGATAGCTTCATTAGATCGTTCCTGCAATTTATAAGAGCATTAGCCATGGCAAGAAATGGTTTACCAAGAATGATGAGAATCATAGAATTAACATTTACATCCAATTTTAAGTCTAAAATCAAGAAATCAACAGGGTAGTCAAATTTATCGATTTGTACTAAGACATCCTCCACTACACCTCTTGGTTTTATAGTGAATCGATCAGCCAATTGTAGACTTACAGATGTAGGTTTCATCTCACCTAAAACTAATGACAAGTAAATTGCATAAGGCATGATGTTGACACTGGTTGGGGGAGAGGTTCTGTTGGTTTTCAGGTTTCCAACTGAAATTAGGGTGATTCCGCCACCTTGGATTATAGGTTTCAGAGTAGGGGTGTAGGGCTTTTGATAAATGCCTAAAGCATTACAATGTTCCTTATAAAGCCCCCTTATTTCAGCATAAGTGGCACACTCTTGCGCAGGGTGGTCACTCTTTCCACACACAAAACTAGGCTCTAAAGTCTTGATAATAGCACATTTATTACGTTTTTCACCCATAAATATTTTCATTTCTATGATTATTTAATGCACTAAGTACTTCTATATCTTGGTTTAGGATGCAAATGAGTGAAAACGGTGGAGAATTGAAGAAAAGAGCGAAAAATGACCAAAATGGAAAAAAGTGAAAGCTCAGAGACTAAAGGGCAAATACTCTAGACTTGTTTCTAACTTTGTGAAGAAGATTCAAGAGTTTTAGATGTCAATTGGATGAAGGAAGGAGTCAAAGGGATGAAACATAGCCAAAACATTATCATATATCAACTTTAAAGCTGAAAAGTGTTGCACTGGTTTTCAGTCTCATCTTGAGACCAGGTTTTGACATAGTATATGATCGAATTGGAAGTTGACATCGGAAACAAAGTTGTAGATATTGAAGTTAGATTTTCAACACATCTTGAATCACCTCAATCGGATATCAGAGGAGAAAGTTATGATAAAATTACTAAAGAACGTGAAGAACACAAAAATACCCGGACATCAAATTTCCATGCTCAGGTGACATCTCTCCCTTCTTCTCTTTGGTATTCATGTTTATGCATTGAGGACAATGCAATATTTAGTTGGGAGGAGGTACTGTTGGAGTTTGTTGTGAATTGCATGTGAGTTTTCAGAAACTTTTATGGTTTGAGTCTCTAATTTGCTACATGTTTATGCTTCTGAATGACAACGCATACCACTAGGAGATAATTTTGTTTGTAAAAATCTGGATGTCATGACACTTGCTAAACTTTTTGTGCACACAAGCTTTGTGGTAAGATGGTAGTTTAACACATGTAGCTAGATGAGTCTCTTGTTGAAGTTTTTCTTGTGGGATACTTGGTAAGGATTGAGAGCCAAAATATACTAAAATATGGCAATAAGCGTTTGATTATGTGAATTGGAAACTCCTTTGGGAGTAACACTACATGGTTTGTGGTAAGATGTTTGATTACTTGGAAAATGATAAATGTCAATTTAGGACTAACATTTGAGCTTTCAACATTTCTTTTCAATACCTCTAGTAGCCATTTTGAGCCATACGTGATGTATCATTTTCTTCATGCACATGTGTTATCCATACTTCTCTACATTGGAGTACGACTTTTGCATATATTTGTCCATCTTTTTACTTCCACGTATGTAGTGGGTATTGGATGTTTATTTGTGAAGAGTTGAAGTAAGAAAATCGACAAAAGTTGATATGTGCTCAAGTAAGGCACCAAAAAAAAAAGAAAGAAAGAAATTGAAAAAAAGTGAAAAAAAACATATATGTATTTGATTTTGAGGCTTGAAATATTGAGGAATATGTTGATTGAAAAATGTGATGTATTGAGATATTTGATAAGATACCCAACTATGCGCTTGGAAGTATTTAAATTTTTATATCTGTTCTTCTCATACGATTCAATCTGAACTTTATTACAACTCTTTGTATTGACCGTTTTGATCTCAAGTAGGCTGTAGTAAGAAGTTGATGAATTCCCATTTGGTAGTATGCCTATCACATAATCAATGTTTGCTTGTTACTTGTTCATAAATATTTAAGCCTCCAAATTTTAGCTTTCATCTTTCTCAGCTCTATAGAGAGAAACCCTACTAAACACTTTGAAACCCGTGAGTTATGGAGATGAACCTTCAACTTGAGATATACTTGATGTTGCATGTGTTAGGGTTAGCGGTAAGATGGCTATGGCTTGACACACATTCACACATTTGGCATGAGTCTTTGACATCTTGATAATCGTGACATTGTTAATTTTGTGTGGTATTGAGTTTGAAGAGAGCATGACATGTGGTTAAATTAGAACTTGATAAATTAACTTGCAATATTAATTAGTCTTTGATCATTTTAGTTTGCATTAAATTGCTAAGGACTAGCAATAAGCAAGTTGGAGGGTGTGATAATAGCACATTTATTACGTTTTTCACCCATTAATATTTTCATTTATATGATTATTTGATGCCTAAATGCACTAAGTACTTCTATATCTTGGTTTAAGATGCAAATGAGTGAAAACGGTGGAGAATTGAAGAAAAAAGCGAAAAATGACCAAAATGGAAGAAAGTGAAAACTCAGAGACTAAATGGCAAATACTCTAAACTTGTTTCTAACCTTGTGAAGAATATTCAAGAGTTTTAGAGGTCAATTGGATGAAGGAATGAGTCAAAGGGATGAAACATAACCAAAACATTATCATATATCAATTTTCAAGCTGAAAAATGTTGCACCGGTTTTCAGCCTCATCTTGAGACCCGTTGTTGACATGATATATGATCGAATTGGAAGTTTACATTTGAAACAAAGTTGTAGATATTTAAGTCATCTTTCCAACACATCTTGAATCACCTCAATCGGACATCAGATGAAAACATTATTAGAAAAATACTAAAGGACATGCAGAACACAAAAATACCCAAACAGAGGGCAGGGCGTCGCGACGCCAGCAAACAGGTTCAGATCCGCGAATTTCTAAGTTATTTTCTAGGCTCAGCTCGTCCCTAATTCTTTCCTAAACTCCACTACAATATAAAAGGGAACAAAAAGACCTAATGAAGGGAGACTTTTGGCCAGCCAAACAAAACATCTCTTATCAATTTTTTCTCAAGAACTCCATTGAAGGCTAGAGAAATTGGTAAAGCAAGGGAGGAACTCAATTGGATTCGGTGATTTTAACACTTTTCATTCATCATTTTGAGCTTTTCATGTTGTAAACAATTCAAGATTTAGATTTCCAACTCTTGTGAATTTATTCTGAAATTGGTTTAATAATTATGAGATTGTTCATGAATTTAATCATGTTTCTTCTATTGTTGATGAATTACTTATTGAATTTCAATTTTCAGTAATTTATTGGTATGATTATTTATTGCTTTATGCTATATGTATATGGTCGATTTGTAATCTGATTTCAATAAATAATTGTGGAAAATTGTTAAAGGAAATCTAATTCTTAGGATTACTATTGAAATTAATTGGTTTGAACGATAAATTCTCCAATTAGAGCGTCGGGATGAAAGCCTCTAATTGTGCTATAAAAATGAATGATTGATGTTAAATGATTCGATCTGAATGAGGGAATTCCGATGCTTCACTACCTTAATTCATTGATTTTAATTCCATTATTGCAAGCATTAATCTTAATTTCCCTACATTGAGATTTTTTATACATTTTGAGAGCACAATTCACCCTCCTTTGGAACCTTTGAATAATTTTCCATCTCCATGTGGATACGATACCCCAAACCTACACTACAACTTCCGCATTATACTTTGGGCGTAATCAAGTCTCAGCACGGGAAACATACCGAGTGGTTTTTGATTCCTTAGTACGTAAGGCTTCTAGCTCTCTAGTGAGGGTTTCTACCTTAACTCTAAGGTTGTCTTCCTCCCTAAGATGATAAATACCTGTTCTATTCGGGTTTCCAGTAGGTCATGACTTATTAGTACTTTCAGTGGCACTAGGTCCAGTCCACGTGTGGGCTTTCTCAGCTAAGTCATCTAAGTAGTCTATAGCCTCAACCAGATCTTTTTGCAAAAATTCACCACTGCACATCATCTCAACAAATTGACGCTCCCTAGATAACAATCCCTCATAAAAATAACTCACAATGCGGCAACTTTTGTAACCATGGTGGGGACAGAGAGCTTGCAATTCTTTGTACCTTTCCCACGCCTGATATAAAGTTTCACTCTCCTTTTGGGTAAAAGAAGAGATTTGCTTTTTCAACGCAGTTGAATGTGGTGGGGAAAGTATTTGCTAAAGAATGCTTGGGTCATTTCAGCCCAAGTTCCAATCGAACGTGATCTCAATAAATATACCAGCTTTTTGCCCTTTTCTTAAGAGAAAACGGGAAGAATTTTAGCCTAATTGCATCCATTGTACCATGTTGATTGTGGAAAGTTGCTACTACCTCCTCGAAATCCCTGATATGCACGTATGAGTTTTCATTTTCAAGACCGTGAAAAGTGGGAAGAAATTAAATCATTCCCAGTTTAAGGTCCATACGTGGCATATTGGGTGGAAACATAATGCATGAGGGTGTGGAAGTGCGTGTAGGGTGAAGACAATCATTCAAAGTCCTATACGGTGCACCATGCTCACTATCAGACATTGTGTTATGTGATGTGGTGTTCGTGTTAACAAATGTAGTATCAAAAATAGGGTTAGGAAGAGATTCAAACACTGGAAAAAGTCTTGTAGTGATTCGTCCTCACTCATCTTGATTCCTGTTCATAAACACAAAAAAAGAATGAAAATATGTGAAAAACAAGAAATAACAATGAATAAAATAAACTAACTAAAAAATGAAAAAAGAAAAGGAACAAAGTCACCATTTTGCTTGAGAATCCTTCAATTTCTGGTACCGTCTCCTCGGCAACGACGCCAAAATTTGATTATGCCCAAAGTGTTATGCAGTGTCGTAGTATAGCCTTGGGGGTGTCGTATCTATAGGGAGATGGAAAATGTGTCAAAGGATCAAGAAAATGGGTGATTTGTCATCTTAAGTTGGTAGGAGTTTCGGTTGTTGATCAAGTGAATCAATATCAAAATTATGGGATAAAATTCAGTACTTTAAAGTAGTGAAGCTCAGAACTCCCTCACTCAGATCAGGTCATTCAATATTGTTTATTCAAATTGATTACATAATTAGAGACTTTCGTCCCGGTACTCTAATTGGAGAATTTAGCAATTAAGACCAATGTAATTCGTAGGTGTACTTCTAGATACTAAATTCCCTTCACAATTCATGCAATTGTTTATTGAAACCAATTCACAAATCGATCATATACTCACATCATAGGACAGTAAGTGATCACACGAATAAATTAAATGGAATATAAATTCAACACATGGTTCAATTATTCGATAGGAAAAACAAGATTGATTCTATGAAAAACTTAACACATGTTAAACCATATAAAACCTAGATCTAGAAGTATTTAACAACATAAATACCAAACATCTCTAACAAACAACGTGAATTCCCCAAGCCGAGTGAGTTCCTTCCTTGCTTCACCAATTTCTCTAGCCTTCCATGGAGTTCTTAAGAGAAAATTGATAAGAGATGAAGTGTTTGTCTGCCCAAAAGTCCCCCTACATTAGGCCTTTTTTTGTTCCCGTTTATATTGTAGTAGAGTTTAGGAAAGAATTAGAGGCGAGCTGGGCCGAGAAAATAAATAAAAGAATCGTGGATATGAACCCGTCTGATGGCACCGCGGCACAGAGCTCTCTGTCCGGTATTTTTCTATGCTGCGCATTCTTTAGTATTTTTATCATAACGTTTTCATCCGATATCCGATTGAGGTGATTCAAGATGAGTTGGAAAGATAACTCATAGGGATACAACTTTTCTTCAGATAGCATCTTCAAATTCGATCGTTTTCCATGTCAACAACTGGTCTGAATATGATGCTAAAAATTAGTGCAAAACTTTTCAACTTGAAAGTTGATGTGTTAGTGTTTTGGCTATCGTTCACCCCTTTGACTCCTTGATTCATCCAATTGATCTCTAAAACTTTCGAATCTTCATTACAAGGTTAGAAACAAGTTTATAGTATTTGCCCTTTAGTCCCTAAACTTTCACATTCTTCCATTTTGGTCATTTTTCGCTCTTTTCTTCAACTTTCCACTGTTTTCGCCCATTTGCAACCTCAACCAAGATATAGAAGTACTTAGTGCATTTAGGCATCAAATAATCATAGAAACACAAATATAAATGGGTGAAAAACGTAATAAATGTGCTATTATCAAATGGGAATGTGATTAATGATGCTTGCTTTGTTATATATTCTAGAAAAGAATTCATATTGAATAAGGTTAGAGTTGGGAAATTAATTGAGGCATAGGATACTGGAGGCATGGAGGAACTAATTAGGGTGACATTGGAAGCTAATCAATTAGGTCCACTGCACGTTATGGAGGTTTAAATTGTGCCACTATTTAGTGGTAAGATTGTGAATGACGTGTTTTTGCAGTTGGAATTAAGGCAGCCATGTGTTCCAACTATTGGACTGCGCTTTCCTGTTTCTTGATCACTAACATTACAAGATTTCGGATGACAATAAGGCGTAAGATTTGTTGAATTGTGATGATGAATCTAACCATGTGGCATATGAGATGGCATTACAGTCACCCAAACGAGATGCCTCAAGTATCAATGGTGGTCCAACATGTAAGGAATGATCTAGAAGGGGAAAAGGATCTAGAAGACTTCATCACATGGAGTTTGTTATTTTTGTAACCAAATTTGATTCTTTGTAAATATACCATTTTGTACCGGTTTGTAAGTTTATAAATCTGTTGTAAATTACAAGAACTGAATAATTTATATGCCTTGAGGGAATTTTTTTTCTACTCCAAGACAAAACAAGAAAAAAGAGAATAATTTATGGATATAACTCTCTGTGGTAAATCTTTGTATTTATTGTTGAATATGTGCGAACAATACATCATATTAAATATAATATTTGTAAATTTATTTCATGTACAACACACTTCGATGCTAGGAACTCCAGGTTATGAAGTCGTATGTTCCAGGTTTTTTGTTGCCAATAGAGTGTTGCTAAATGAAACTTTTAAAAGAGTTTTATTGATGGAAATTTCTATTTTATTATGAGCTAGGTTAATATTACAACCATTGTGATTGTAATGTAATATGGACATTTAATGATTTTCCTTAGAGTATTGATAAAATTTTGGCGAAAGAGAAGATTGGAAGCTTGTCCAACAACTTATAGGTAGATATAGTGGTCAAGATCACGGTGCAGGTGGAGGTGGAGGAGGTGGTGGTGGAGGAGGTGGTGATTGTGATGGTGTTGACGGAGTTGGAGTTGGAGTTGGAGGAGTCGTTGGTGGTGGTGGTGGTGGTGGTGGAGGTGGTGGTGGAGGTAGTGGAGGTGGATGAGGTGGAGGTGGAGGTGGAGGTGGAGGGGGAGGGGGAGGTGGCGGTGGAGGGGGGTGGAGGTGGTGGTGGTGGTGGTGGAGATTGTAGTTGCAGAAGTGAACGGAAATTTGTTCCTAACGCTGCTGGCCTAGGGAGAGATGGTGGAAAACGTATGCATTTATTTATGTTAGCATTTACACACTCAAGTGTGCACAAAAGAGCTAGCACAACACTCAGTTGGTGTTCCTTGTAGTTCGACATGGCTATTGAAAGATGAAAGATTCCTTCACCTTTAGTTAAGTTCTCTTCCTTGGACTTGGCAATGCAGATTAATTGTTGGCTCTATATATAGACAATAATTCTTAATAGTCTCCCTTTCTACAGTAAATTTAGTTTTCGTGGTTCCTATGGTTTGGCAATTGCTAGGTTAGGTTTTTCTGCTGAGACTTTAGTGAATTTAAATTCCTATATGCTATGATAAATTAAGTGAGTTTCATCAATTTACCCTTGTGAATTTAAGCTTATCAAAATATAGACTATCCAAAATCTATACAATAAACAATTTTTACGTGGTTTGACCACAATTGCATTTGACAACTAGTGAGATAAAACTGGAATACAATCAAACCAATTACAAGCAATTGGACAAGTAGTAGCAAAAGAAGCAAGATTATGCGCCACTCTATTCGCCTCGCTGGGAATATAGCAACACGTACCAAAACCTACTTCGTTAATAGAGCCACAATATAAGACAATTAAAGAAGGAGATCAAATGGAGAAATATTCAATATTATGTACCAATCTCTGTGCACCGCATTCTACAGTACTAACCATAAGTCCATAAGCCTTAGCAAAATGTAGAGCAGGGCTAAGAGCAAGAGTTTCACCCCCTTCCAGATCATAAAATCCTCTAACCTGTTCCAAGTAAATAAATTTTTGTTATTGTAGGATATGTAATTATTTGTCAAAACGGTTTAATTTTCAAAAAGTGAAAAAATTAAAAAAAAAATATATAGCAGCTAGTATCTGACTTTGTTTTGATGTAGGAGAATCGAATTGAATTCTGTTGGGTTTGTCGATAAAATAGTTGTCCTTTCACCTACAAAGAGAATTCAATTATAACGATTCCTTCACGAGAAGTGCATGCACTCCAAACTCCTGGACACTGTTGGAAAATTCTAGCTAATCAGATAACATGTTCCCAGCATCTTCTCCAGCTCACGTTCAACAGCTCCTTCCAGATTCTTCTCCAGCTTCACCAGCACGTTCAGCAGCTCTTTCCAGCTTCATCTAGATTCTTCTTTAGTTTGTTATGTAGTTTACTCTATAAATAGATCAATGTACTCAAAGTTTTACTTGAGCTTGATGAATAATAAAATGTATCTCTTCTCAAGTTCCTTCAATATGTTTTCATATTGAATCTATCCTTAGAAATCATGAACAAAAACAAAGCAGGAATAAAACGAATATAGAGTAAACTATCTAACAAACTAAAGAAGAATCTAGATGAAGCTGGAAAGAGCTTCTGAACGTGCTGGTGAAGCTGGAGAAAAATCTGGAACGTGCTGAGTTTAGAGTGCACTTCTGGTGAAGGAATCGTTATAATTGAATTCTCTTTGTAGGTGAAAGGACAACTATTTTATCGACAAACCCAACAGTATATGCAAGTTGATGTCTAATAATTTTGAAAGAAAGTAGGTTTACGAACACGTAAATACTTGTGTGTAAACATATTCCTCTTATCTCGTGGCATGTCTGATTTGATTTTACAGTAATTAGATGTATAAAATTCTGTTAGACTTTTATCTTTTTCCTTTTATTTGTTAAGGTACTTACTTCATTAAGGTTTAATCATTAACTATTTAAGTAACCTTGAGTCTTTTTACCTTAAGCTTTAACCTTTTTATATATGCATCCTTTAGCTGTGACATTCTTTACATGCACCTTTTAATCAAGGAATGTAGATGGCATGAATAAAGAGGAACCGAGGTATCTTTGAGGATTTTTTTATTTCGAGAAGATTATATTCAATTTTAGAAAAATGTTAGACATAGTCGAAACATGACATTTTTGCCTTCATCTAAAACCTTAAACTACTAAATTAATTGAATAGGTGCCAGCAAAAGTTTAATAAAGATAAAAAAACATTTGGTGATAGAGATACGCTTAGCAATATGAATGGCCAACATTGCGTGCAGTTTACCAGGCACTTGATTAATTAGAGGAATAACTCCTAAAGTTGCGATTGTGATAGATACTGCACTGCATACAGTTGACACGAAAAGAAGAGTATAAAGAACCATTTGCTTGTCCACAATGTCACAAAAGTGCTTGGGAAGCTTCGCACAATGTTTCGTAAACATTAATTTGTTTACTCACAATCTTGATGTAATTATAGATTCACATTTATGAACTTTTTGTATTTGAATTACTATGAATGACACTAACTCCAATAAATTACTCTGTAATTTCATATGAAGATAATTAGCTCCGTTTGGTTTAGCCAAAAATAAAATTTTGAGTAGATTTTGGAAAATTCTGATAAAGTGTGGTTACAAATGAGTTTGAGGGAAAATGAATTTCAAAAGATATGGACTAAACAAGAGCTTGTTAAATAGTGAAATCTGAATTAATAAAGTAGAATTTGTATGAAAAATATCACTGGAAGTTTTCGAGTTTCTAGTATTTCGAATAGAGGGTCAAAATGTATCAACATCCCTATATATGTTTTCATGTTTCAAGAATGTTAACTAATGATTATTATCAAACTAACGAGTCGAATAATATTAGGATTAATCCCCAAGTACCGGGGCAGCCGACCCCACCAATGTTAAAAAAAAAAAAAGAATTGATCATAAGACAATAAATAATAATAATGCCAATAAAGTGAATGGTTATACAACCACTTTATTGACCTTATCATTCAATATTACATTACATGAAGATTATATCGGGTAGAGATAAATAGAAACACTGAATGAGATTCAAGGTAAAACAAAATCAAATTGATGATAAAAGGGTGTGTAGTAAATGAATAATGTTATTCATACAAAGTTGGAAGTATTCCCATGTAATATGGTATGAAACGTGAGGTGAAATTATAAAGACTATTAAATATGTAAATATGAGATTCTCTTTATTTATATTATCGTTTAATGCTACATCACATAGAAATCATCTCACTTTGTATAAAAAGTATTACTCGTAATTAAGTCTTTGTTTGCATTTGGGTGTTGAGAAAAAGAATCAATATGGGTTGCTCATACTAATATTGTTAGAAATATGTTTAGTGAATTGGATTTGAGATTAATAACCTAGCTATTTTGTTTTCAAGTATAGTAATTGGTTGTTTACAAATGATTGTTAATTGGTTGCGTAGTCCGATTTAGACTTTTCTGAATGGAACAAATCCATATGAGGCGTTCGACCTTCCTAGGAGCTTGGAAGGTCAATGGTAATGGCGTCTGAAATTGTCTGAATATAATTCTAAAATCTATATTTGACAAGTTATCGTATACGTTTCTAGAGCTTCATCCTCCATATATTCGATTGACCTATTAGTTTGACGTTTACTATCTGGGGTTGTGCTACAAGTACATTAGGGTGTCCAATGTACACTTAGCATTTTCCTTACTATCTGTATAGATACTCAAGCATCCATGGTTCGTTTCAATTTTCATTTTGTGAGATTTGTTGATGGTAAGACCATCCAAATCTTGATAAGAAAGTCAACTGGATTATTTTCACAAACAAACATGCTACATGTATTGTTTACATTAACTGATAAGTGCGTTGTCTAATGTGTATTTAGTGACAAAACAAGACTAATTGTTGACATAAATGCTTGAATATGACTTAATTCGATATAAATTGTGTTTATAGGACTACTTTGATTTAAGGAATGAAATGTATGCGAAATGGGCGAAAAATGACCAAAATAGAAGAGAACGAAATTTCAGGGACTAAATTGTAATTATTCAAAACCTGACCTGAATAACGACTTGAGCATGAAATTGCACTAATTAAACAATTGTCGATATCATGGAATGCTAGAAGAAGATGGAAGAGAAAGCAAGGCCGAAAATGGAATGAATTGAACTTTGGGGACCAAAATTGACTACATGGAAGATACTTTCTACCATGCGACCGCAGCAACAGGGAAAGAAGGGGGCAACATGGATGTTCCATATCATCGTATGGTTAATCTTGGATGTGAGAAATTTTTGTTTCCTTATTCAACTCATTCACGTATGGAATGGTATCTTGAGACCCTATTTAACCCTAAACTCATCCAAAATTAGGTTTTATACATTCTTTGAGAGAAAAACATATTGGAGAGCTAAAAATAAGGCAAGAATGAGGGATTTTCACTTAAAACTTCAAGATTTAAAGATTCAATTCAAGTTTTTGGTGATGTATTCTCTTAATTGTTTTTATTGTTCTTTTATTTTATCCATATTAGGCTAGAAGATTTTATGTACTAAGTGAATGATGAACCTTGCAATATGACCTTTTAATTTCTATTTTGCAATTTGATATTTAAACATATTTTGATGGATGTTGAATGATTTATATACACTTTCTTGCCTCCGTAATTAAATACATGTAATTATGTGAGTTTGGGTGATCTATTTTATGCATTCGAAATAAGGGAAATAGATTCTACAAGGTATAAATTATCGTAGGGTCCAATAGGGGGTAGAAATATACCGTTATACCTTACGTGAATCTCTAAGTGTTTACAAAACATCATGCATTATTGTATATTGCATTTGTCATAGAAATATAGTCAAATGGTATGCGAGAATACGTTCAATTCTACTTGAAAGAGATTATTGGATAAGTTAGAAACATTAATTTTTCAACCAATTCATCGTGTTATCAAATTGTGAAATAGAAGTTAAAAGTGAATTTTGTTTGGTGATTCGGGATCCTAGTGCGCTTTCTCATACATTAATTTCTTCAACTCTTTTGCATTCAACGTCGTTTCTACATTTAGTTCGTAATTTTAGTTTAATTTGCATATTAATCATAGTTTTTTTTTCCATAAAATCATAGAAAACTCATCTTGAATTGAATAGATTCAGTTAAGATCGCGATAATAGAAATCAAGTTAAATCAATCATCGTAGGAACGATACTCGAAATTTTAGGATTTTCACTTTATTACTTGTCAACGAACCGTGCACTTGCGGTAATTTAAATCTGAAACATATTTTCATGGACGTTAACTTTGACATTTTTCCACGCAACATTCATCATAGCCTTTGATTTTCTCAACATCCTTTCGCATCACTAGCCATATTTCATGTGTTCCAATTATAGAACAACACTACAAAAATCTAATCAAATAATTATAAGAAAATTACACTACTTCATTTTGAAATTTAAACTTGCCCATTGAAGAGAAGCGAGTCTCTTTGATTGTGTTGAAGAACAACACTACATTTAACATGCTGCACCCCTAAAATTTAATTGATTTACTTATTCCTTTAAATATTAAAAAGGAGTTTAAATTGGAAGCAAAACTAGATTTGAAAAACTAAAAAGTATATTGAACCTCTGGTTGAGCCTGATGGCACATGAGCCTTGGACCTGACCACGAAGGCTCGACCTTGACCCACTCCTATTAGGCTAGACGGCCCATTATGAGGTCGGGACCAAGAAAGGTCGGGCCCATCTCCTGTATCGACCTTAATGGCCTGACCTTGGCCCACTTTGTTGGGATATCTCCAAGGTCGGGGTCAAGCTCGAGATCGGGCCCAATAACAAATTGGTCTTCAGCCCTATCTCAAGTGTTCCCTCTGACCTTGATGTATGACTCATATGCATGTTAGTCTTATTTAAATACAAACTCCTAGTTCATTACAAATTTTATCCTAACTCAATTTGTGCAATTTTAACATAACATAAACACCTTAAACTAACTACAGAAAGTTCATTCCTTCTAGGGCTCTACTTCCAACCTCTATAAATACGTAGCCCAGCCTCATTATTCATGTACGTTTTTCATTACATTCCAGCATAAGTTCTTCTTGCATGCTTGTTTGACTTAAGCATCGGACAGGCGACGAGGAAGCACCCCGATGCCTTTGTTTCATGTATTGAAGTTCGAGTTCATTTAGGTATAAGTTTTGGTAGCATCATTGGCGCTGTCTGTGGGAAGCGCTACCAAAAGCCATAGTCAACACACATTCAGGACATCTTCGAACAAGCTCATTCACTCCTAACCAACCCCATGTCGGGGATCTCTCGATTCTCTAGGAGGTATCATCTGGAACACCATCACATCCATCGGCAGCGTTCGAGGAACTCCGTCAACAAGTGGCAATGTTAACTCAGCTACTACATCAGAGAAGTACACCCCATTACCATCCCCACAGAGTGGCCATATGGTAGATGCTCGAGCTCCAGGCCCTAACCACGGTGAGGTCGGAACCTCGGGCATACCCCATGTACTCGTGGGTTCAAGATCAATTATAATGGACTCTGTAGATCTTGCTATGATTATTCAGGAGAGAATAACAGTCGGAATGCTTTATAAGTCCCAGGCAGCAACATGATTCACCCCTAACACACCTTTCACCCCCGAAGTTTCGTCATACCCCATACCGGACTGATTCAAGTACCCTCGAGTGAAAGAGTGTGATGGGACAACCGACCCCTTCAACCATGTCAACATATATACGGATATCATGAACCTGCAGGTCGGACCCGATGCCATAATGTGCAAAGCCTTTCCTCATATGCTTACCAACACTGCTAGGGATTGGTTCTCTACTTTGGAGTAAAAATCTATATCTTCCTTTGCAGACTTGGCTGACAAGTTCTCCACGTTGTTTACAAGTAGTAAGCGCATTCGAAAGACAGCTACATTACTTATGCAGATGCGTCAAGGACCCAACGAGACAATTCGGAGTTTTATAACAAAATTTAACAAGGAAAGACTTCTGATCCCTAATCTACATATCACCGTTGTTGTCTCTGCTCTAACACATGCCAAAAGATGTGAGACGTCAAGATGTCTCTATCAAAGACCCCCCCAAGTTAATAACCGACCTACTCATCCTGGCTAAGAAATACATTAACATAGAGGAGATTATGTTTCCAAGGAGAGATATCCCACCAATAAAAAAACCCGACCTCAAGAGGCCCTATGAGTCTAACCAGCGTCCGAATCCTTTTCTAAGCAAGCTAAGGCAGGACCCCCATCCAACCTCATTCACTCATTTGAATACCAAGAGGTCTAACATTTTGATGGAGACCAAAGACCTTAAAGAGCTGAAGTGGCTTCCTAGACTGCGAGCTCCTCTCGAAGCCCGTGAAAACAGTAAATATTGCGATTTTCATCGAGATCACGGACACACGACAGAAGGAGGCTTTGCCCTAAAGCGGAAAATTGAGGCTCTAATCAAAAGAGGTTTCATGGGCACTTACGTCAATCAAGACAAATGTCAGCGGAACAGTTAAAGTAAGGACATGGCTTCTGAAAATAGGGGAGATCAGCAACCAACTGTAGGTACTAACAATATCATTGTGGGAGAAACGACCTCGGGTAAAGATTTTAGCACCGGGCGTAAGTAGTAAGCTAGGCAACATCCCTCAATCTCTAGTATGGACCTCAATAGTGTAGAAGAAATCACTTTTGGATCAAATGACTTGGAAGGCGTGTCTTTTCTTCATGATGATGCCTTAGTGATATCAGCAATCATTGACAATTTTGAGGTGAGAAGAATTCTAGTAGACAATGGAAGTGTGGCTAACGTGTAGTCGCATGAGGTTTTTGTTCGGATGGGCATTTCAACTAAATAGTTCAAGCCGGTCAAGACCCCCTTCAGGGGTTTGGGGGCGGTATCGTTATTTCAGAAGGTATTGTCGGGTTATCTCTGACTTTAGGATCAAAAGGGAAGCACATAATGCAGATCACAACTTTTCAAGTAGTTCATGCTCCGATGGTCTATAATACCATACTCGAAATACCCTTGCTGAATGGGATCAAGGCTATCGTCTCAACATTTTCATCTGGAGTGAAATTTCCTATAAGTAATGGGGATGAAGTAGTTTGAGGAAGCCAAGCAGTGGCTAGATAATGCTATGTTACTAGTGTTCGGGAGATGAAGACTGATGTCATACAACTTTCGAAGGTCAAACTTGACCTTGAGACCCGTGGAAGGCTTGCCCCAGTAGAGGAGATGGATGAGGTTGAGCTCGAGCCTAGTAAAAAAGTTACTATTGGTCGAGATCTTGACAGCTACGACTAAGGCCCAACTCATTAGCTATTTATCCCACAACATAGATATATTTGCTCGGAGTATGGAAGATATACCTAGAATAGACCCCAAAGTTGTAGTACGCAGACTCAACATAAACTCGGGTATGAGACCAGTAAAGTAAATGAGGAGGCAGTTTGCACCAGAACGACGGGAGGTCATACGAGAAGAACTTGCTAAACTCAATAATGCAAAATTTATTCGTGAAGTCCAATATCATTATCCGATTGCCAACATCATCCCTGTCAAGAAGGCCAATGGGAAGTGGTGAGTCTACATCGACTTTATAGATTAGAACAAAGCATGCCCCAAGGACAGTTATCTCCTACCTCGAATCGATAATCTTGTGGACAACACCTCATGTTTTGGATGCTTTTTCTAGGTAACATCAAATTCTCATGTCGAAAAAGGATCAGGAAAAGTCCTTGTTTATGGCTAATTTAGCCATCTATTGCTACAGTGTCACGCCATTCGGTTTGAAGAATGCGGGAGCTACATATTAAAGACTTATCAATAAGGTCTTTGCTGGCATGATAGGGAAGAACATCGAGGCATACGTAGATGACATCATCGTTAAAAGTAAGCAACTGGATTGTCATATTTTGGACCTTAAAGAGGTCTTTGCTACACTAAGGAGATACAAGAAGAAGCTAAACCATACGAAGTGAACATTTGGAGTTGCCTCCGACAAGTTCTTAGGTTTCATGATCACATATAGGGGAATTGAAAGGCCAACCTCGACAAGATCCAAGTTAACAGGTCGGGTTGTAACCTTGAACATGTTTGTATCCTGAGCAACAGACATGTGTTTCCCCTTTTTCAAAGTTCTAAGGGATAACCGAAGCTTCGATTGGAATGCGGAGTGTAATCTAGCCTTTCAGGAGTTGAAAGAGACATTGACAACACAGTCGGTCCTCACCAAGCCAGAACTCGGTGATACATTGTTACTATACTTAGCCGTTTCCGAAAATACAGTTAGCATGGTATTGGTGAAGGAGGTTGGAAAGGTCCATTGGCCTATCTACTATGTAAGTAAAGTACTTTTTGATATAGAAACTCAGTATACATTGACTGAACAACTTGCACTTACCTTGGTGATAGGTGCCAAGAAACTACGTCAGTATTTTCAATCTCATCCAATTGTTGTGCTCACTGATCAACCACTAAGACACATACTTCAAAACCAGATGTCTCTAAAAGGCTACTGAAATAGGTGATTGAATAGGGTGAATTTGATATAAAGTTCAAGTCACGGCCCGCAATTAAAGCTCATGCCTTAGCTGACTTCATTGCAAAACTAACCCCTAGGCCTCGGGGGCCACAAAATAATAACGCCTTATAAACTTGGGAAATCTTCGTAGATGGGGCATCAAATAGTTCAGGTTCGAGCATCGGGGTCATCATTGTTAACCTGACCAAGACCACCGAGATCCAATGCGAGCTCAAGTTTGAATTTGAAACGACCAATAATAAAGTAGAATATGAAGCTGTCATCCTGGCTTTGAAGTTAGCATACAATATTGAACTTGAGCATATCAAAGTATTCAGTGACTCGCAACTTGTGGTTGGATAGATCAAGGGCATTTTTGAAAGAAAGGATGAGAAAATGAGCATGTACTGTTTAAAGGTGCATGATCTTCAGAGGTGGTTTAAAAGTTGTGAGATCACTAAGATTTCTAGGGCTGACAATATGAAAGTCGACGCACTATCTAGACTGATGTTCATGGGGATAGATGGGCTAGACAGTACAGTACATATCAAGATGGTGACATAGCCTAGCATAAATTAGAAGCCAAACATCATGGACATTGACCATGAGCCTTCTTGGATGGACCTAATATTAGAGTACTTGAAGAACGGGAACTTACCATCTGACCCCTAGGAAGTAAGAAGCATTAAGACCAGGGCATCGAGGTATTGCATTATTGGAGGAGTTTTATTTCACAGAAGTCTTACGCTACCCTACCTCGGATGTCTCAAACCATCCAAGTCACTTCAAGCCCTAACAGAGGTTCATGAAGGCATATGTGGGAATCACCAAGGGGCACGTGCGCTTGGCTACAAGCTCAAACGGTATCGGTGTTATGGCCTAACATAAAGAAGGATGCATCGGACTATGTAAGGAGGCATGAGAAGTGCTAGAGGTTTGGCAATATCATACATACTCATAGAAATCCATTGTTTGTAGGTTCGGGATACCTAAGGTATTGATAATAGATAATGAGAGATAGTTTGATGATTTACAATTCAGAAACTTTTGTGCCAACCTCGAGATTGACCATCGCTTAACATCACTCTCACATCCCCAGAGTAAGAGTCTCATCGAGGTAACTAATCGAATCATATTACAAGACCTTCGGACGAGGGTTGTAGATGCCAAGGGTAGTTGGCCCGAAGAGCTGCCCACCATACTTTGGACATACAGGATTTTCCATAAGATAGCAACCGGTGAAATACCGATTGAGGTTGGCCTCCCAACATAGAGGATAATCAAGCCCTATATTGAAGGGCAAATGATTGAGCATCTTGATCTACTTGAAGATGTACGAGAGCATGCATCGCTAAAGGCAGCGAGTTATCAAAACAAAATAGCTAGGCAATTCAACACCAAGGTTAAGACAATAAGGTTTGGGATTGGTAATCTGGTCCTTAGGAGGGCAACGACTGCAGGACACGTCTCGGGAAAACTAGGACCAACATGGGAAGGACCTTGAGGTAATACGACAAGTAAGAGGTGGGGCATACATCTTAAAGGATACCTCGGGAAGACCACTCTCAAGACCTTGGAATGCTGACAACTTAACTTAAAGATTTTGTACAAATAGTTGGTTACGCAATAAGGTTATCCGATTTTTTATTTCGCACTTAGGTAGTTTGTTTTCCTTTTCATTTTTCTTTAGTTCGGGCCTGCATGCCCCAATGTTTCATTTTTCTAAAATATGGCCTCTATGCCTTGTACTCTCTCATTATTTATAATTCATCCAAATTCATTTTTGCAATAAAAACGTATTTCAAATACATCAACCTAGCATAAAGCCGTGCTCTACGCATGTAGCTAGTATATTCAACCTAGCATAAGGCTGTGTGCTCCGCACATACATCTAGTACATTCAACCTAGCATAAGGGCGGATGCAGCTATTATATTCAACCTAGCATAAAGCCATGTTCTGCTCATGCAACTAGTACATCAAAACTAGAATAAGGTCGTGCTTCGTGCATTCAGCTAGTGCACGACCTTGTTACCCTGACCTTGTCACACCCAACAATTTTCGTAACAAAATTTTTTTGTGTGATCGAGCTCGAGGTGATTATTGAGCAAAACTCGAGCTACTTGGTCAAAAATTGACTGATGAGAACGCTCGAGGTGATTATTGAATAAAACTCGAGCTACTTAGCCAAAAAAATAAGCCAAGTAACATGCTCGAACTCATCATCGAGCTACTAGGCTAAAAAACAGGCCAGTTAACGCGCTCGAAATCGTCATCGAGCTACTTGGCCAAAAGGCCAAGTAATGCGCTTGATCTTATCGCCAAATAAAAATTGAGCTAAGTAACACGATCAATCTCAGCCAGTAACAGGCCAAGTGAAACACTCTAGCTACATACAAGGAAATACTCGAGCTCACTGGCTAAAAACTGGCCAAGTGAAATGCTCGAGCTATATGTGAAGTCAAATTCGAACTTGCTAGTCAAACCATGCTTAGACAACACTATTAAAAACACACGAGATGCAAACATACACGAACACAAAATAAAACTGAAAGTGTCGATCCTTAAAAGAGGTCTAGTTCGAATATCGTACTTGTTACAACTATTCAGTAAAAACAAAAAGGAGCTAGCTAAGTTTGGGAAAAAATACTTGTACATTTTTCAACAAATATAAATAAGGAGAAAGAACGAGAGGGGCCAAATCTAGGTCGGCTGTGCCTGTAGAGTTGTCATCGTTAGGAGTATTGAAATCTTCCCCAGCATCATCCTCAAGCTCCGACTCAGACAGCTCGAGCTCATTGGTCAATTCATTGATTGACTTCAGATCCTAGACAATAGGCTTGAGATCTTCAGGAAATCTTGTCCTCAGAAAGGATCAAGCTAACCTTTGGCCATAATGGTATGACCCCGACCCGTATTGCCCTAACAGGGTCTCGAACTCGTCTGAATTTTTGAAATCCTCCACTGCTTGAGTTCGGACCCTAGCCAGGTCATCATCGAAGCCCTTTTTGGCATGGATTAGCTCGAGCTTGGCCTCATCGACCTCATCCATAGCAGCCCTTATCCGATCTCAAGCCTTTTTGGTTTCGATTCGCGCAAGATAGCGCTCGACCTCGAGCTCTCGGATTCACCTATCTTTTTCTTCATTCAGGGCCTCGAGCTTGGTCACTCTGCTTGATGCACCCAAGCTCCTCATGGTCAAACCTATGACCATACTCAAGGTCTGAAAGTAAGCACATCAATAACTCAAACTATGTACGAAGAATAACGAAGTAAAATAAAAGCAAGTTCGAGGTCAAAACCATACCTTCAAGGTGATGAGCTCGAGTGCCCTCACCCCCTCACCTGGATCGACCGTCTCCAAGTATTTGCTAACAATGTTCGAGATAAGAGAACATCGAGCATGACCCCCTAACACTGATGGATGAAGAGATGTGTCATCCTCAAGGTCCATCACCTCGGGCATGGTGCAAGGGGTTGATGAGCGAACTGCAATTCGCGGAGATGGCTACAAGGGAGGGTCTAGGCTCCTCGATGTTTGCCCAATCCTACTAGGGATTAGGTTCAGGGCTCCCTTATGAGCTCATTTCTTCTCCTTGGACGGGGTAGGCACCTTGGGCTTCAGATCCTTTGATGCACATTCGCGAGGAGCTTCGATGGATCGAATGACATTTCCAAATCTAAAAAATTAAAAATAACAAGTCATTAGCTCGATGTCAGTTCGGGATAATCAAACAAAATGGCTAGAGATCAGACTCATACCCTCGATTCCACTCACGTTGGCGAGATCGAGGATGTCATCCTCAAGTAGATAATCGACTTGGCTGTAAGGGGGTTATGGTTAACTAGCCTCAACCTATCTCTCTCAAAGACCTCGAAGTATGCGTGACCCTCATTGAACCTATTCTTATCGGGATTGACTATATCGGGCTGAGAGGGTGATCGAGTTCTTGGGGTTTAACAAAAAAATACCTCTCTTTCCAACCTTGAAGAGAACTCGGGGTTTATGGTGTTCTAAATCTCTCCTTCGTCAATAAATATACAAAGCAGTTATACACCGACGAGAATTTAGATCATAGACCATTCTTAAAAGTTCGACCCTAGGCTCGACATCGAGGCACCTACATAAAATGAAAAAATAGACCAACAGCCTCCACCCGATGGGGGCCAACTAATCTGGATAGATAAAGTACGAGGTTAGGAAGTAAATGAAAAATAGGTGAAGGGACCACCTAAGCTCGGCCATAAGGGCATCCCTAAAGAAGGTCATCTATCCTTCTCGAGCATCCAACACAGTTTCATTGGGCTCGAGGGTTCTAACATCACACGTAGGCATGACCCTGAACTCCCTAGCTATTTTCATAACCACGTGTTCTTTGTACGTGGTCGCTATTTCAGGATAAGTTAATACAGATTCAACCTCGGGGGTCAAAGTGATAGGCACAACCATATGAATTATGGACGTTTTCTCGGGTTTGGGGCTCCTGATAGTCAAACTCCTATACATTTGGCTACTACTACTACTCGATCCATCACTACTGCTACTCAACATTATAAATAAAAAACTTAAAAGCTTGAGCACTTACCTCTTTCAATCAACGCTCACAAAATCCTCTAGTCCCCAAACTCGATTTGCTGAGAGTTGAGAGTAAAAAAAAGTGAAAATGAAAGGTAAAAAAGGGGGTATTTATAGGAGTTAATAGAAGGTCAAAGGTCATACAACTCATGCCATTGTATTGTACCACGTGTCAAGCATCCAGGTTGCTCATCCCTGAACCAGTACCCGTTCCACACGTCCTCTCACATCTGTTTCACACAAACAGTCCTCGATGTGATCCCATGCCAATTACACCATGATGCATCTTGACTCGCAGCTTAAGGATTTGTCCTTTAGCTGCGAGCCAAATGCATGGAGGCCTGTGATGGCACATAAGCCTTGGACCCGACCATGAAGACCCGACCTTGACCCACTCCTATTGGGCTAGACGACCCATTATGAGTTCGGGACCAATGAGAAGTCGGGCCCATCACCTTATCAACCTTAATGGCCCGACCTTGGCCCACTTTGTTGGGCTATCTCCAAGGTCAGGGTCCAGCTCGAGATCGGGCATAATAATAGATCGATCTTCAGCCCTACTGCACGTGTTCCCTCTGACCTTGATGTGTGACACCTATGCACATTCCTATTTAAACACAAAAACCTATTTCATTACAAATTTTACCCTAACTCAAGTTGTGCAATTCTAACACAACGCAAACACCTTAAACTAACTATGGGAAGTTCAGTCCTTCTAGGGCTCCACTTTCAACGTCTATAAATATGTAGCCCAGTCTCACTATTCAGGTACGTTTTTCATTACATTCCAGCATAAGTTCCTCTTGTACACTTGTCTAACTTAAGTATTGGAGGGGCGACGATGACGCACCTCAACGCCTTTATTTCAGGTATTGAAGATCGGATCAGGCGGAGTTCAACGTTGAAGTTCGAGTTCATTCGTGTATAAGTTTTTGGTAGCATCTAGCCCTATTACCTAATTTTTTTTTCAAACTTATTTTTAATTACACATTTTTCAATAAAATAATTTTGCGCATAAACCTAAAATTCTTCACTATTTCTTAACCACATTCTCCAAAAAAAAAAATCTTCTTTATAAAATCAATTCTCAAAAAAAGAGCTCAAATAGGGACCAAGTAATTTAAAACATGTCTCATTAATGACTGCCTTATCAGTTTGCAGGTGGCCATATGCAAGTGTCAAAGAAAATCGCTTAAAATTCATTGCAACTCGTAATTGAGTCGGGAATTCAAAAATCAAAAGTTAAGACACTTAGCAATCTCCAATTCATGGATGGGTAATTAGCACAAAATGTCCATACCTTTCAATGTTATTATGAAAAATGTCTCCACCTTTCATCTTTTGATATTTTCACCTTTCTTACCAAAAATATCCTTCAATCCACTTATCGTCAATATCTCCATTAGCTGAATAAAAAATTTCAATTTTCTTTTTAAAAAGGAAGGTAAAATAGTCTTCTAAAAAAATCCCTTTCTTCCCCATTCTCTTCTCTTACGTTGGTTGTTACATTACTATTTAAGTTTTAATTTCTTCCATTTTTTTGTGCAATCCTGCCTTATTGGATAGATCATCTTGCCAAGAATTTATTTTCTTTTCATACAAATTCCATACTTCCAATCAAATGCACCCTTAATGGATAGATCATCTTGCCAAGACCATTGGCTCTAGTGGCACCAGTGTGATGTTTTTAAATATGAGGTGGAGGTTCAATCCCCACTATCGCAATGCCAATGCCTAGGGTCAGAACCAAGTGGGAGAGGACTCAACCTCGAAAATTTGTGCAGATTTTTAATTTATGTACGAAAACATAGTACAATAAAAAAATTGCTTTAGATTAGAGAATGTAACTTGTTTATAGCCTAATGGTAAAGTCTCTTCATTTTATCTAGGAGAAGTATCCGAAAATTAAATTTCACAAGCTTTATGAGTCGGATTACTATAGTTTCTAACAATTATAGCATGATTTATGTAAAAATTTGATTTATAGTTTTCAAATGCGTGCCACGTAAGCCATACCATTAGACTTGTCATCAAATCCTTCCAATTTTACAAGCATCATTCAAGTAGCGATAGATGGGATATCAATTTTCAAAGTTAAGTGACTAACCCATAGGAACTTTAAGAAAAGTTCAGTGATCATTTATGGAATTAATCCACCCGTGTCCTTAAGTTTTACTTGCATATTTTGTCATTGACATTAGCGTCGAATTTTTTTCTTGCATGAGACGAACAAGCTAATTTTGGACGGATGATGTTAACAAATATATATTTAAAACATAACATAATTTTTTAGGTATAAACGTTTTATTCATTTCAATTACAATAACTTTATTATTTGGACTATGCTAGAATAACATAAGGGGTCGTAGTTTGTCCACTATGTAAAACATTATGTAGAAAATTATGTACAAGTAGTTTTATTCTTATTATTTATTTCAAATATCCTTCTCTCTGCTAACTATTGCTATACAATGTTAACCCTCTACTATCATAGCACCATCAATCATTGTTGGGACCCTGAACCAAAAATCTTAGCTTCGTCATTAAAGACATAGAAACTCGTGCTATACCATTAGTGGTGCAAAATAATACTTCTTCCGTCCCATTTATATAAGCTTGTTTTGTTTTTCACATAGATTAAGAAAACTTATTTAATGTTATTGGTAAAGCAATTTTCACCAAAAACTTTCCTAATTTACCCCCATTTAATTATTAATAACTAGTAGTAAATTATTATTAAAAGTAGTTAAGAAATAATGGTATATTAGTAAACAAACAAAACAAACATTCTTAATAAAGAAACAAGACTATATAATTGAGACAAGAAAATAAGGAAAGTAAGTTTATATAAATGAGACAGAGAGAGTATTATTCTTCTATTAAAGACCAATCTAATACCAATTAAATGTTAAAATAATAAATTGTACTTTTTGAGCCGGAACTTCGAGTTTCAATATAGTATCAAAACCCACTAATTTCCAAAAACTAATTTGGTGATCCATCCAAACCCATCGAGCAATTACATTCTAAGATGTTCTCGAATAAGTCATCGTCTGATATGCCAAGTAAATAATAAAATCTCACATCGATTAATTTTAAAATAATTAATACCACATAAGAAATTGAGATACTTCTAATATATTTAAGATGAAAACTCAGTTCTCAACTCATTTCAAGTCATATAACTCAAAGGTTAGAAATTAGGACAACTTGACGAAATTCCAATGGAAAACTCAATTGTCGGTTAGTATATGAATTGAAACTTCCAATATCCATGGATACCACCTGGGACACTCCTATCTTTACCTCCCTCAGCACCGATTCTTAATTGCTTTCAAGAATTAATCTAATTTTACATAATATTCTACATAACTCTTTACCTAATGGCCAAATGGCGACCCCCTATTGGAGGCGCCTCAATGTTATTGACTCATGAGCCTAACACAAACATTCTTAGGGTTAGAGAATGGATCCATCCACTACTGTTTTCCGACATGCAAACACATTGACATCATAATTAACTTTACTCATGCTCTTTAGATTTTAGGATTCGTAGGCCTCTATATTAGAAAACACTTTCTTTATCATTATTGATGAAGCTCAAATATATTTCTGAAATGTTTCCTTTATTTTAATTTCTGCATTCTGTTATAATTGTTGAGCAACCGTCCAAATAATTAAAGACGAGAATTATATGAGGAATATGAAAATAATGGATCACACAAGAATACAAGATTTATGTGAAAGAGGAGGACAATTTATTATACCAAAAAGATAAAAAAAAATTATAAGACTTAATACTCTCAATATAAGTTTAAATAATTCTCTCAAATTTCTATTGTATACAACAATGATTTAATTGTTATGCTGAATATTTGAAGAGCCTACACTTTGTGGAGTATTTATATGAGACTTCTTTTGAAGTTATGGATGAAGTAGAACACAAAAACGAAGTTGAAATCTGCAAAATTTGAAAAAACAGCGGCTCCCGGCACCCAACGTCCGTCCCCATTCCTCGTCCATGTTTTCCTCCTCTCCTGACGCCCCCGGCTCCGTCCTTATTTTTTCAAAACTCTTCTTCATCAATCCTAAATTCCTTATCCCAATCAAATTTTCAATTCGTGATGAAATTTGATCCTTAAATAGAATTTGAGTCAGAAACAGAACAATAATTAAGTCTTTTGCCAGCTTAATTTTAATTTCTTAGGTTTTTCTATTTAAAAAACCAAGTTATATGTTTCTTGTCTTTTGGTTATTTAAACAAATATTATAGAACTAGTTTTTTTTAAGTTATTTTTCAATCCAATATTGGTACGTTAAGTTATTTTTCAATCCAATATTGGTACGATGGTATTTTTCTAACTTGGTGAAAAGTATGTTCAATTTCTACATTAGCTGGTATCAATTCACCGTCTCTCAAATTTTACATAAAATGCATGAAAGGGATAAAATAGTAGCAGTAAAATAAATTGATATAGAAGAAAATAAAAAAAAAACAAAAAGTTTGAATTAGTGTCATGATAAATAAAATCAAACTCAAATGCAATCCCGGCAGCGGCACTAAAAACTTGTTGTGAAATCTTTTTTGATTTAAATTACCACAAGTATACAGTTCGTTAACAAATAGTTGAATGGATTTTGAGTCCAAATATCGATCTCACAGAGATTGTATTAATTCAAGTTCAAATTCATTCAGCCTTAATCGAAACAATTGAAATTTGTATTTTTTAATTAAAAAAAATTGTAATATAATAATCTAATTATGAATGCAAGTTTTATACAATTTTAATATGACAAATTAATTAGATCCCAAATCCTCTTGTATTAATCCTCTTTAACCTTAAAGCTTATAAATTTGATTACACGATTCAATTATGAAGATCAATATTCCTAATTTGTTTAACAATTTCTCTTGAGTAGAATTAAACCTATTTTTACATGTGACCCAACTATATTTCTATGATGAATGCAAACATATAAAAAAGTATTAAAAAATTGTGAATACTTAAAGATCACGTAAAGTATAGTGATATATTTATATCATCTATCAAACTCTACGACAGTTGACACTATGTCTAACTTATTTTCAATCTCTCGAAGGAAAAGTAAGCCACAAAACCCATACAATTATTGCACATATAATTGTGAGAAAAATAAATCTATGTCAATTATTTAATAATTGAAAACGTGTTTTGAACGTCAAAAAGAATTAAGGCTCAAAAATCAAAGGTTCATGATATAAGTTTCATCGAAATTCTAGTACAAAAATAATTTAGTCTAACGTAATTTTTGAATTAAACAAATAAAAGTGAAAAGATCTCAACAAATTTGACGGAACGTTCGATCGATTGATCTATGTACAAAAATCTTGAGACTTTTTTCCTTCTTTCCTGCCGTGTTCTGCACGTCTTCTGTGCGTCTCCCTTTTTTTTTTTCACCCGTCAATCTTCTCTCTATCTTTCTATACGTGTATATATACTTTCCTTTTTCTTTCCCAAAGCGGCCTCCTTTTCTCTTCCAAAAAAAATTGCCTTGGCTGTCTTCTTAATTCCTCCAGCCGTCGCCCCAAAAAACTTGTATACAAATATAGCCGCCCAATTGGTTTTTTCAGCAGGAGTCCAAGTGGTTTTTACTTTTTAATTTCATTCCAGTTTAGCCACTAATTGGTTTTGTCCAATTGCAGTATAAATTTCCTTTCAAGGCCCCACTTCATTTAAAATAGTGCAATTCAACCATTAAGTCCAATTAATTGTGCACTTGATGTCCTTCTTCAGTTCAATTCAAGCCTTTCAATTTCTAACATGTGGAATTAGTCCCCAAACTTTCATCCAATGGAAAATTTATCCTTCTTCCCTTTCCAATTGCTTTGAAATGGGATCCAAAACTGAAGTAAATAAAAAGTAACTCAAATTAAGTAAAATTCAATACTTTGATAATATAAAAGTTTAGTAATATGAAACAAATAAGTACACAAAACACAATTATCAAACACTCCAAATTAAAACCTTTGTTCGTTCTCGAATAAAATAAAATAAAACTTAGGTATAAAACATGTTACTATCCTAACCAAATCGCATGTAACAAACTCGATGTTCAACTGCTTACCATATGCCTCTTGTTCTAATTTAAGTAAAACGTTAGAAAGATCAAAACAAAATCAAGAATAAATTTTTACTTATCCGATGCTCGACTTAGCATGCGGGTGATTAGCCAATGCTAAATTTGCAGCCATATTAGAACACAACTAATCAAGTGTTGTTAATTTATTCATAATTCCAATCCTCTTCTAGTCAGTTTTTCCTCACACTTCTTGTGCAAAATCACTCATTATCCTCTTCTCTCTAATCCCAAGATATTTCTAGCACACATGGGTTCTTAAGAATCATTATAATTCATTTTTCCACACAAAGTGATTGGATTTAGATACTTGTAAATCTAGAAAGAAGATGATAAGTCTTTTTCAAAGTCACATCGCCAATCTCTAGAGTTTAAATCTCAAAGTTCTTACTGAGCAACCCTCATTTTTTTTTGAAATCTTATGTGCAAAACTTCTCTCTATTAAACTTTCTAAATGACACATGTAGTGAGCTTTAAGTCGATGACTCCTAAGTCAGATGGTCATATGTTATCAGATTTTAAATACCTTAGCAGGCTTATTAACTCAAGTCATAAATGCTACGAAGAGAGGTATAAGATGTATCTCTCTCTCTCACACACACACAGACACACACAAAAATATATATGAGATTCAAATTTCTAAAGTGGTCAGCGCCTATTTTAGACTCCTTAACACAAACTTATTCAACTAAGGGTGAGATCTAAGAACTCTAAACCGTCAAACTTCTATTAACACAAGCACTTACCTTCCCACCATCAAACTGCTTTTAAGCAGTTTGGATTCTACATAAAAGATTTGAGAATTTTATTCAAACCTAGGTCGACAACATCAACAAGTCCACAAAATTAAATCGTGTCCCAACATAAGTAATAAGTCAATGATGGTTTTGTGCTCAAATAATCAAGTCTAACATGGATAAGTATTTAAATAAATGTACAAGTTACGGGGTTGTCCAGTTCTAGCTAAATTTGTACTCAATTCAAACAAATAAACATCATCATAAGCGACAAGTCGTTCAACGCTAACTAGACACTATTTTTTTTTTAAAATCTTTTTTCTTCTTTTTTTAGTAAACAGTTATACATACATTATATATTCTAAGTATTATAATACTTATCCACCTCCAAACTAAAATACTACATTGTCTCCAATGTAAAAGTAAAAATAATCAAAATAAAGGAGTAAGGATTAGAAACTCCCCTACGTAGATGTAGATAAATAGAATAATCAAGCTGGTCGGCTGGTAGTTGTAATGACAACCACCACTTTTCTTTGCTACTAGATTTTAACTTTCTGTTCCAAGAATTTAAAATAAATATTAATGATAGCATATAAGGTTTAATATTTGTAATGAATTCACACCAAGAAGAAGTCTAATCTTCTAACTTTTAGAAAAAAAAAACTATGTAACAGAGCGTCCCTGCAAAAAATCCTATAGCTAGGAAAATATAAGTCTTTCAAATTGGTTTGGAGATTTAAATCTAGATGTAGCCTTAAGAGTTCATATAACATTAATGTATGCTCAAATAATGCTAGGATGTTAACAATAAGCATAAGTAAATTAAACTTACTAAGTAAATATGCCTAAGTTACTAATCCAGATCTTAAAATACTACCTAAAATATGTTCAAAACAAACCATTTAAATGCATAAGTTTCTCAATTAATGCAACTCCTGAAACTACTTGTAATGCAATAGCAAATCATAATAAGTAAAGAGGGATGGAAAAATAGGTTGTCTCTCATTAAGTGTTCGATTTTTTATACTATAGAGCTTGACTTTTGGGTGATATACTCATTGTGGTTCAAGTCAAACTGTTTCACTGTTGCACTCCTTGCAATTTTCAACCTTCCATCCTCTTTTAGCTTTCCAAACTTTGAATTCTCAGTTCTTGTCTCTACCAAGAACTCCTCCAAATTCTTGGTTTCTCTTCTGACATTTTTGTTGAATGCATAGTTCATCTTCATAATACAATTACACTTGTCGAGGTCTAATGGTTGTCTGAATGTGTTATATAATTTAAAAACTTCTCGTTCATTATCCACTCTCAAGATTAGCTCACATTTTCCCATATCAATAAATGTTTGACCTGGTGTAAAGAATGGCTGCCTCAAGATTATTGGAATATCCCTGTCTTCTATGTCCAAAACAATAAAGTCAGGCAAAAATATTAATTTTCTAGCTTTGAAGAATATATCATCAACCTTGCCTCTTGGATATTTGATGCTTCTATTGGCCAGCTATAATAACATCATTGTTTCTTTTGCATTTCCTAATTCCAATTTCCTGTATATAGATAAAGACGTTAAGTTAATACTTGTGCCCATATCACATAAAGCATTAAAAGAACTGCTTCTCCAATCGAAATAGGTAAAGTGAAACTCCCTAGATCTTTGAGTTTAGAAGGAAATTTATTTTGTAAGCAGGAGCCCCCAGTAGGAGGCTGCTATTTGTCAATTATGTCAATCATTAGGTAAAACTTTAGGTACAACTAGCTTTTTCCATTTTGTAAAATTGCACTGCTATCCTATGTTAGTTCCATAATTTCAAATTCTGGAAGCTTTCTCTTTTTGATATCACGTCCTTCAAAGTTTTTCATAGCTAGCAATCTGCCTTATTACGTCTATGAACGGGATATTGATGTGGAGTTTCTTCAGCATATATAGAAATTTCTCAAACTATTGGTCTAGCTTGTGTTTCTCTAACCTTTGTGGTAATAGGATGAGAGCTACGTATTATCTGATAGGATCTGCTGCTATAGCTTGTCGATTGTTAGAATTTTCTTTCAAATTTTATCAGTTAATTATTTAGGCTGATTCACTTGCTTCTTATTTACTATATGCACTTTGTTCATGATTGTAACCGGTGTGTTGACTGTAATCTTAGGCAATTGTACTCCATTTCCCATTGTGATCGCTTTAACAAATGGATCCTCAATTATTTCATTATCGAAAATACTTTATGGCCATTACCTTCTCTTTGGGATTAGTCTCAGTATTGTTCAGCATCATACCTGGTGCTCTGCTTGATATAGCAAGTGCCATCTATCCTATATGCGTTTCTAGGTTCTTGATTACAACACTATGACTTTGAAAGGTTGTATAAGTTCTTTTCATGAATTGATTGTTTGCATCTATGTAGTGCTATGTCTTTTCCATTAATTTGCCAAACATCTCTTCTAGTGGACTTATCTTCTCTAGTTGCTGATACTGATAACTATGTAGTGTAGTGGAATTTTGATTACTCCAAGAAAAATTTGAGAGCTTTCTCCAACTAGGGTTGTATGTATTAGAATGTAAGTTATTTTATTGGTGCTAACCCCCTTGTACTTAGTCTATTCGTTCTGTTTCATGTGCAATAATTGGACAATCTACTGTACTGCGAGCTATCCCAACATTCTTCCCAATTTGGTCACTTGGCTTGTACTGCATTAGCTGACTGTGGAATGCTTTCAACTTTATGAACAAAAGAGTCAAATTTTGCAGATAATGATGTATAAATGTCCATCTCATACACTCTCAGTGCCTTCCTATGAACAACTTGCTCAGAAGCCAAATGTTTGTGGTAATAGCCACTCTATAAAACAACTCCAATGCTTTATCAATTCTCTTCATGGATAAAGAGTTATTGGATGATCAGTCCACTATGCTTTTGTATAATGGAAGTAGACTTGCATAAAATATTGGACCTGGAGCCCTTTATTAATGCCATGATTAGGACACTTTCGAAGCATGTTTTTGAATCTGTTCCAACCTCATCGAAGGATTCAGTTTCTCCTTGGTGGAATATTGATATGTCGTGCTTCGACTTTGCTATCTACATAGGTAGAAAGAATTTTGTGCAAAACTTTTAAGCTAAGTCATTCCAAGTGGTGATATTGGCAATAGGTAGTGAGTCTAACCATTCAAGCGCTCTATCCCGTAGAGTATGTCAGAATAATCTCAATCTGATAGCATCATCTGAAACCACTTGTTATTTAAAGTGTTGACACATCTTCAAAAATCGAGATGTGTGTTTGGATTTTCATCAGCCTTACCATAGAATTGATGTGCATTCTGGTATAAATGGATAGCATTGGTCTTCAGCTGAAAGTTCGGCTGCCCAAAGAGAGGATAAACTTAATACATTGGCTCTAAATAATTTGTAGAGTCGTGAAGACCCCAAATAGCATATTTCTTTATCGAACACTATCTCTTGATTCCCTTGAATAACTGAATTATTCGGTGCCTTAGCCATCTCTTGTTGTTGTGCTTCTCTTTGTCTACATTGAAAAGTACGTTTGATTTCCGGATGAGCTAGTATCAATTCATCGTTTCTCGAATTTCACATAAAATGCTTGTAAAGGAGAAAATAGAAGCACTAAAATAAATTGATAAAGAAGAAAATCAAATTAAATCAAAAAGTTTGAATTAGTGCCAAAATAAATAAAATTAAACTCAAATACAATCCCTAGCAGCGGCGCCAAAAATTTGTTGCGAAATCTTTTCGATTGAAATCACCACAAGTGTACGATTCGTTAACAACTAATAGAATGAATTTTGAGTACAATTATCATTCACACAGAGATTGTATTAATTCAAGTTTGAATTAACTTAACCTTAACCAAAACAATTGAAATTTGTAATTTTTTTTATAACTAAATTATAATATAATAATCAACTTATGAATGCAAAACCTAACTTAATTAAAATTAATACAAGTTTTATAAAAATATGATGATGAAAAGAGTACTAGTATCCCGAATCCCCTAGTATCAATCCCTGAATACTTTGCATCTAGCACTTTTTTATAATATGAATGTAGAAGTTAACTACCAAAATGCTCATGGAACCTTCCTAATTTAGCTTATTCATTGATCAAGATCTTGAGATTTCCAATTAGCAAGGTGGGTTTAACATTATAAAAATCCTTATGTAACAAGTTTTAAGCTCATTCCCCTAGATATTCAATACACTAGATCTCTACTTAAGAAAAGTACCGAATCCGCTAGATTCTCCTTTTATTTCACATAATCTATAAAGACTATACCATTTGAGATCTATGGTATTATGCCTTTGATACATATGCCAAAACTCACCATATTCTGTCTTAAACATTGATAACTATCACAATTAACCGATTATCAACAATTTAATAAATTATCCTAGAAATTTTTAAGTATAAGCTTCTTTTTAACGTTATCTAATTAAAGCTCTAATGCATCTTCAAATCTTAAGTTATTAGGATTATTTTCAAGAAACATGCGCACTCTCAATAATAAAACATATTTACTAATGCATTTAAAATTCTCGAGTACTAGATATCATAGTACCATATGAGTATCTACTATGTTGCAGTTTAAAAATAGAATATTCTTCAAATATTGTCCATTTTTTTTCTTTTGATAATTGGAAGATTCACTCATCACAATGAAGTTACAAATGTGACTTATCAATACAGGAAAACCCGACTATAAGCCAACCTACGCAAACTGCACTAGAGCACCTCCGCACACAGTGGCGGACATTGTCTAAACTTCTAACCTTTTCGAAAAGAGAGAGCACTCTAAAAATCTAGATTCTCAACAATGGACTCAAAGTCCAATAGCCAAACACCACAAAGGCAACCAAAACAACAATAACAACATCACAAGAACAACAAAAAAATAAAAAAACACCAAAACAAAAACGGAAGCACCCGATGGCAAAGAGACCCGACTGCTCACTCCCCGCAGGCAACGACAACGACATTGCGAACCCAAACGACACGAGAACCCGACTCACGTACAAAAACCCACCACCTCCGCAACGAAGGCAAGCCGTATGGAACCCGGCCATATCTCGACCGTCGCTCACGACCAGCAGTAGCCCCAAAGTGCGACCCAGTAAATAGCCTCAACATCCACCTCAGGTCAAAACACTAGACAAAAACCACAAACCAACCACATCTCCGGTGACTGGAGAGGCGAGCCGGCTGACAGACGAAGAAGACCCGGACTTAGTCACCACGTCTCCCAAAAATGCCGCCAAGACCACCACAAGACACAAAAAACACAAATAAAGGGACAAAGGGGGAATGAATAAAGGGGGGGAACCGAAGCTCCCAGCCCATCGAAGGATGAGAGAGAGAGTTCAAAGAGGGGCTAGGGTTTTTAGAGAGATGAAGAGCATTTTTTAGAGAGAGCCTAGGAGTCTATGTTTCTCACATAGCTTAAATATTGTCTACGTTGCAGTTAAAATATTGAGTATTATTCAAATATTGTTGTACTTTTATTTCATATCCAACACATTCAACAAATGATGTTTTTCTAGAGCATGTCACTTTTATGAATCATCCTCATATTGAATTTTAGGTATTTTATTGAGAAAGCATATACCAAATAACAGACAACGCTATCCCTACAAGTCCTAGGATGTTCTGAACGTCAGTTAGGATTAATGTAATATGCAAATGGCAATGTTTACTCCACAAATATTGGGTTCGACTCGAAGCTAGAGTTCATAAACTCTTTAAAGACTATCCATTTCATTTTAGAATAATGTTTTTATCATCGTGATGATGGAATATCGGTGATACGACAACCCATTATCTCTAACATTTCTCTCTCTCTCTCTCCTCCCCATTCTCTAATAAAAATTAAGTTGCACAGTCTTATTATTCCACATAGACTGTTACATTTCTCCTCCCCATTCTCTCATAAAAATTGAGTGGCACAGTCTTATTATTCCACATAGACTGTTACATCATCATAATGATAAATAACATTATTCATTTTATTCCACCACATACTAGGCAACTTATAAAATGACTAGGAACACAATGCCTCGTGTAAGACCATTCACATTTATACTTAAAGATGGAAACTTAAAAAGTAACATTAAAAGTCACTTTCATTCACTTTTTCCTTTTATTATTTAAAGAAAATTCCACCCTTATTTTGTCTATTTTTGTTCAAACTTTAATTGGGCCATTCATATTTTACCACAGTAAAAACAGACCCAGATCAAGCTTATGCTGACCACATTAGTTGGGTCGCAAAATGGGTTACGCTAGAAAAAAGGACTCGGGAACACACACAACTACTTGACATGCCTTCTCCACGTTGGCACATGAGCTACACTTGCCAATGTCTGCTTTCATATCGGTACATCTTCTAAGTGCCCAACACCAATGGTTCTTGATCTTTTCCTTTACAAACTAATTTGTAAAAATAATTGAACAGACTGAAGAAAAAAATTAAAATAAAATGGAATAGCTTCTCCTACATGCACATGAAGGAATGTTCTCAACTTTTTTATGACGAAATCAGTAAAGGTTGAAAAACTGATTTTTCCAAACAATACCATGAAAGTTCATAAGCTTTCAAACATAGGCATATGTTCCTTCCTTGAAGAAGTCTTAACAGTTGCCATAATCATGTACATATATGTATAACTCTCATTCTCTCTATCAATTTGCAGTATTCCCCAATAAAGAAGAAAAAACTTTTTACAGATTTTATATATTTATACATACCCAACAACAATATACACACTTTCATATAAAGGTCACTAGACCTAATAACTATTGCCAACTAGGCATGATGATTATTAAGACAAACAACTTAATGTGAACGAAATGAAAAAAAAAATGAGAAAAGCTATTAATATGAAAACTACTTACACCAAATTTATCCGGACTATGAACAAGTAAAATAACGGATATGCACTTAGATATATGAAACTCATTTCTTTGAAATTTTATGCAAATCATATGGAAATCATTGTAATGATTTCAAAACATAAGTGAAATTTCTTGCCTAGACATAAACTGAAATAACAAGGTTCGACCCAACTAACACCTTGAGGGGAGCGAATATGTGTTTATGCGGAATTAAACTTAACAATTAATAAATAACAAGTAACTTTTAATTGTTTCTAGATTATTAGTCAATCAATTCACTTTTCCTACGGTTTGCATGCCGTAGTTATATAGAAAGCAGTAGATAATGCAAAATATGAGAATGGAGACACCGCGTAACTGAGTAAAAACTTTGGGCCCAAGCTAGTCAATCAACTTACATTACTGTCAGACTCTACTAATTCTAGTGCTTTCTAACCTCCTAAATGTAATCACCAAAACCCTCATGGATTGCGTGTTCCTGCAGTAACTCCCGGCCTTCTAAATTCGTTTATCTCTTATGGATTAATGAAAACTCCTTATTTTCCAATGACCAAAAAATCCAATCACCTTCATTGATCTTCAGAATAATGGTTGAGGATGATATTTTTCTAAGCAATGATCAAATCAAAATAATGGTTGAACTCAATGAATGATGTAGAATGATATGGAAGATGAAAAACCATGTTTCTCTCAATGTTCAACCTATGGTTTTTGTGTGGTGACGTTCATATATACAGTGAAGAGGTTTTGGCTAGTATTGGCCATATAAAAATCTCGAAAAACGAGAATTAGATCTTTTTGAAATACACAGTCGCTCGAGCGAGAGCTCAATGACATGTGGGTGATAGTGTCTCGATCAAGTGAAGTACATGCAATAGGTGGGCGACAACTTTTGTTTTTACCTCTCGAGCAACAGTTAAGCGAAATTGCAACGACGTTTACTCATTTGTTCCATACTTGAACCTTAGTACTTCTAACTTACTACTTGACCCTTTGACTTTTAAAAACTCTTTTACTTTTGTCAAAAGATTGCAAACAACTCTAAACCTAACAAACTCTCCCTTTGATATTCCATGACAAAACACGTATTACAAATCATGTAGATTTAATCTAATCTATGTAAAACCAACTGACTTGGCTGAACTTTGTCTTTTCTTTGTCCAGCATGTTTCCTGAAAGAATAACTAAAATACCAAGTGTAAAAGCATTTGAAACAGTAACATGAATAAAGAATTTGAGACAATTCATAAATTCAACCACATACCAACTAAATTAAGATGCAATATCATTGTATACCAACACACCACAACCAACCATTGATATCACTAAACATCAAAACTTAATCTAGCTAAGCATTCAAAAAATCATCTCCTCCTTACTACAAATCATCTCCTAAAATGCCAAATGCAAAAAATCAATTAAATTTAAATTCAAATTTGCCCAAAATACAATTTATGTCCCACAAAGGGAAATAAATAAACAATATATAACAACTCAAATATGTAGTTGATGGCATGTACAAGCATAATTAATGATTAGTAAAACTTTCCCACATACTCAGTTCAAGTCTAAATAGAGTAAATTGTACAAGTGACTTATGTATGTTAAATTTCTTATGATCAAGACTCCAGCCTTAAATTTGTGAGAAATGACATGCTAAACATCACCGTTAAATACGTTTATTCATCAACTGATGAAAGTCAAACTAATAATATATATTAGGACCTAGAAATGAAACTTATTTTTCATGTATACTATTATTTTCTCTCCTTTACTTTGAGCATTCACACAATTTATATTTTTCTTTTTAAGCTCATCATTTTTCTTTTCAATTTTTCACATTATGTGTAGACTCTTTTTCATTAAGCTACTAAGATGACCCCTGTAACGAGTTTGGGCTGATGATTCCAGGTTAGTTGACCATATGGCATCAGGTTATGAGAAATCCCTCGGGCTAAGTTACTCGAGTCAAATAGACTTTGAAAAAGAGTATAAGATGACACACATTTTGTTTTACTTTTCAGGTTAATTTACTAGAGATTAGGTCAACTAAATTAAGGTCAAATCATGTTCAATGTCACCTTACAAACAAATGGTTGCCATCCCAAATCTCACACACGAGGTTAAGACTTATCACAAGATTATAGTGTGTGTAGTGCATATTGTACATGAAGAAACTTGTACTAAATACTCTACCTAAACCTAAACAAAGTAACGGAAAATATGCTACAACATATAAATTAAGCTCATACTTGATCACAACACACATGTTCAAGTAAATTATATATTATGTTGAAGAAAAAATTCCTCCTTTTATTTTTTATTTTCTTAAAATCAAACAACTTAATAGCAAAATAACAAAAAATAAAATAAAAATAAATTTGAGATGCATGGTATAATAAATGAAACACAGTGATAAAGCACAAGTATGCACCAAAAGTACATAATCAGTTAGATAATCAAATGCTCTTACCTTTAAGAGCACCGCGATTAATTTCTAATTTTTTTTAGATCATTCTTTTTCATCCAATCCTGACTAGTGTAAGACTTATCATGAGTCATCTCTGTCATAAATTTGGTTAAATGACTTACTTGATTAGTAAGAGAGTCAATTCAGTTATCAAAATCTTGATTTCTAACTCTAGTGAAATTCTGATTTCTATTTCTATTTAGGAATTTATGACACCAAGACCTTATACGTCCTAACTCACCACAGTTGAAACAATTAGGGATAAACCTAGGTCTAAAGTTATATGGTCACTGATATCTATTCCTAGGTTGATCGCTGTCCAGTAGGCTTTAGTCCTACGATACCCTTGTTCTTGAGTTTAGGATTAGGAACATTCTTAAGATTGTTGGTGGCTGGGACAAACGTGGTCTTGGATACACTAGCAGTATTGTTATCAGTTTGAACATATCCTAGACCCTGCCTATTTGAGCTGGTTTGTTCATCCCTAACAGATTATCATGTTTCTAAGAACCATTCTAGAAGGAATGAAGTTGAGTATCAGAATTTTCTAGATCACTTGTTAAGGTTAAAACCTTAGCTTTTAGGTTCTCATTGACAAGTCTCAATTCACTAAGACTTTTGGTAAAATCGTGAAGCTCAGCTATCACTTTCTCCATTTCTATCTCAAGTAGATTAACCTTCTTCAATATGCCTTTATTGATTTTTTTTTATCTTAAGACTCTCATCAAATAACTGTCGATATGCCTCGTGAATGTTAGTCTCGTTCTCAGAGTCTTTCTCAGAATTATCACTACGTTCATCATTTTTCACCTTCTCACTATCCTTATCGGATTCATTCTTAATCCTAGCAGTGAAGGCCATAAACTTCCTTTCATCCTTACTGTTAGAGATATTACTCTAAACACTTGAATTTGATTCATCATCAGTCAGAGATACCACCAATGCCTTATCATTTCTTTTATTTAAGTTCTTCTTATAGATAGGAAATTCATTTCTATAGTGTCTAAAACCTTGACACTCATGACATCTAACTGATTGAGATTTCTTACTAGAACTCCTAGCATTAGCCTTATCATACTTGTCATTCAAGAATTTACTAGGGGCATCCTTATTTCGCTCTTAAGGTTTTTACCTATTCCTAAGAACTTTTTGGAATTTATTTACAAAATACGCCATCTCATCATCCCTAAGGGTCTCAGTGTCAGTAGACTCATACTCATCTTCTTTAACGGAGTTTAAGGCTATAGATTTAACCTTCTTCTGTTAAGATATGATGAGTTAATAGGTTTGAAGGGATCCTACAAGTTCCTCTATCTTAACTTTATCTAAGTCCTTGCTTTCTTCAATCACAATAACCTTGGGTCTAAACCTCACAGGTAAGGATCTAAGGACTTTTTCGAACAATTTTAGATTTAGAGATTTTTTCACCTAAATTGAAACTCGAGTTCACTATGTCATTCAGCTAAATATAGAATTCATTGAATGATTCATTATCCATCATTCTAATTTCTTCAAACTTAGTGATTAATATCTGCAGCTTGGAGTTTTTACCAGTTTTGGTTCCCTCGTGTGTGGTCTCTAAAATATTCTAAACTTTTTTTTACGGTTTCACACATCAATACTCTTCTAAATTCTTCAACAGACACATCCATAAATAGGGCATAAAGCCCTTTACTATTCCAGTTGTACTCAACTAGTTCATCCTTAGTCCAAAGAGAAATCAGTGGGGGTAACTACACCTAAAATAGTAGAGGAAGGGATGGTCCAACCATTTTACACACTAACCCAAATTTGCTCACATTAAAAGTGACTTAAGAAATTCTCTCATTCTAACCTTCCACTATACATAATTGCTTCCGTAAAAAATGGAGGCACGAAAAAAGATTGGCTCATTTATATTAAATATGGGTCAAGAATCAAAATCAGGCTCTGATATCATTTGAAATAATGAGGTTCAACCCAACTAACACCTAGAGGTGGGTGAATAGATGTTTATGTGGAATTAAAATTAACAATTAATAAGAAACAAGCCACTTTTAATTGTTTCTAGATGGTTAGTCAATAAATTCACTTTTCCTATGGTTTGAGTGAGGCAGTTATATAGAAAGCAGTAAATACCGCAAAATATGATAACGGAGAAACCATGTATTAGGTAAAAACTCTGGGACCAAGCCTGTAACAATACAGTATAAAGGAATCAACTTATAGGAATATCAGACTCTACTAATTCTAATGCTTTCTGACATCTCGACTCTAATCACCAAATCCCTCATGGACTACATGCTCCTGTAGTAACTCCCGACCTTCAGAATTTGTCTATCTCATTTGGATTAATGAGAACTCCTTATTCTCCAACGACCAAAATTTTCGGTCATCTTTCTTGATCTTTAGAATTCTAATAGATGTTATAGAAGTATGTATTTTGGTGTTTGGTTTATATGAGGATGATGTTTTTCTAGGCAATGATCAAATCAACATAATAGTTGAACTCAGTGAATGATGTAGAATGATATGGCGGATAAAAACCTTGTTTTTCTAAGTTTTCAACCTACGTTTTTCATGTGGTGGCATTCATATATATAGTGAAGAGGTTTTGGGTACTATGGGCCAGCTAAAAATCTTTAAAAAAATGTGAATTATGTTTTTCTGGAATGCACCATCGCTTGAGCGAGTAGCGAGCAACGGTGTCTCACTCGAGTGAAGTTCGGCAACAGGCAGGCGACACAGCTTTTGTTTTTACAGCTCAAGCAATGGCTGGGCTATAGGCTAGTAATATGACATTTACTCCTTTGTTCCATACTCAACCCTAGGACTTCTAACTTACTACTTGACCCTTTGATTTTTAAAAACTCTTTTACAATAATAGTTTTGTCAAAAGATTGCCAACAATTTCAAAGCCTAACATAAACCATTCAGCGGATGAATATCATAAATATATAATATATTAAATTTTCACTTGCTACAATAAAATATAAAATTAAGCACAAATTTCAAAGTGAACAAAAATGGATTAATCAATATAAGCTAAATCAATTTCATACATGTAATTTGTTATTATGCAATATAAGATTGTTACTGTAACAGAAAATGACGTGCTAAAACATTTTTTCAATACATGAATGTAGATCATAGTGAAATAAATTTTAACGTATTACAAGATGCACATAACTTCTTTTAAATGTGAGCAAAATATAAGTACGCATCAAAAGTTCCAACTAAAGATTGATGGTAAAATATACTATGTTGGGTTTTGATATCCAATGAATCTTAGACTATGATATAAACGTTGGATTAATATGTTACCAACAATCAAGTCTAAAGGCTTAATCTGAAAACAATGTGGGCCATTGGAAGTAACTTAAATAATTAATGATATTCATGGCCCATTTATATTATCTCTTGGATGACTTTGAGTCTTGGCCTATTTAACCTCTTTTATTGGTCCAACTAAAGTCTAACCTAGCCTATATATATATGGTGTTTTTGCCCTACCCATTTTGTGTATGATTTGCATGAAAAGAGAAGAAATAAATCGTGTGCAAACATAGAGAAAACTGGCAACCATTTGAGGAAAGAAAAACATATGGCTTCCTTTTGTATTTTGATCTTGTTTATTGCCTTCTTTCATTGTTTTCTTTTTTCCTTTGTGGCTACAAATCATTACCATTAACTTGTCCTTTTTAGGTGAGATTGAGGAGCGACTGAGGTGAATATATTGGTTATGGGTTAGAGCCTGGAGATTGGTTGTTTGGTAGAGAAAGGTAATGTGAAACTGATCCCGAAAAACACCATTTTGACGACCCTTGGAGCGAGCTTCCACGACAATTGGTATTAAAGCTTCACGGTGGTGAATTTAGCTGGAAAAAATGACCAAAAAACCATTTAGAAAAGTAGCAAAAATGAAGCAGAAAAATCGATCAACAAATTGTCCAAAAATTGTGAAAAAATCGAACCTATTTTTGTGATTTTTGGCAGATTCAGAGACTTGGTGGTGAAACGGAGACCACTGACGTGACAAGCATGCTGAGGTGGTTCTGGAATTCAGTCCATATCACCGAAGATGACATGTAGAACCACGCACAGAGAGTTTGATCTGCACGTGAGGACACGTGGAGGGTATCCCGACGACGCGTGTCTTCAGGCAGCTTGTTCCTAACATTTTTCTTGACATTTGGTGTTGTTAGTTTTTTGTTTCTGGTTATATAGTAAAGTCTAGGCTATTGTGTTCTTCTTGTGTTCAGGATTCTATTGTGGTTGATTGATTCATACGATTGTTATAGACTTTAGGACGAATAGTGGTGGTCCTAAAGTGATAAATTTGTAAATCTCAGTATTTACGAACTCGGATTGGTACTCTTTGATATATTAGCTCATCCCAATTTAAATTTTAGTATTAGCTCGTCATTATGTGGTGTTACATTAGAATTGAGGTTATCGTATGGGGTAACATTGTTTGTGCTAAAAATTTAAGAATTATTTTCTTTATTTGAAGTGTTGATTTTGATCGCAAGTTGGTAATTGATTTTGTGCTTTAACTGTTGTTTAGTCACAGTGTGAGAGTGCATTTGGTGAAAATTTGAATTTTTGTTGACATACCTTCGCGTTGCATTGATTATTCTGTTAGGATTACTTTGTGTGACCTATTTGTGCATTTTGGTTGTTCTATTTTCAAAATTTCTTCACATCTCGAAGTTGGACTTCTCAATGGGAAATGAGATTTTTCAATTTGGCAACAAAACATTGAGGGAATTTTGGTTCAATAAAAAGTTTCAAAAGCCATAGATAACAAATTTCATGCAAATTTAACAGAAGCACAAAAAAAAGAATATGATGAACTTGCTTATACTTTGGTTATTTTATACCTATTTGACGCTCTTTTGAGAAAAGTTGAAAAACTTAATTCTACAAAAGAATTTTGGCAAAAGATGGAGGATTTATATTTGCTTAAATTTACACCTAATAAGTTGTATTGACTTGAAAGATTTTTCAGTTTTAAAATGGATTCTTCAAAGGATCTTGATGATAATCTGAATATTTTCAACAAACTTGATCAAGATATCGTTAATTGTGATGAAAAGGTGTCTGATACGTATAAAACTATTATTTTGTTGAATTCTATGCCTAATTTATACGTTAAGAATACAATTAAGTATGGTGGGACACCTTTACCCGAGATTGTCATAGATTCCCTTAGGAGTAATGAATGGAGATTAAGGCTAAAAAAATGATAAGAGGAATGGTGAGTTACATATGATGAAGAGTAGATTGAAGTTTTAGCTAATGAATTTGGGTAAAGCTTAAGACAGCAGTGATTCAAGTAGTGAGTCGAGTGATGAGGGTGGTAAGAAAAAGGGTAAGATGAGAGGTGAGCCAAATGTGGTTATATGGTCGAGTGATGACCCTAGTGAGGTTTATTGAGAGTAAATCTAGTTACTGCATGTGCATCTGTGTGTAATCTTTTTTGCATGTGTGTGATTACTTGATTATGTTGCATGGTTATATATGCATTTCAATATGTTTGATATGTGCATTTGCATGAATTTGAGAGTAGTTTAATTACTTGGTGCAATTGATTGCATGCACAATGGGTTAAGATACATTAGCAGTGTGTTATATGTCTTTTAGTGAGATGAAGTATAGATGGGTACATTGATGGTTTGTACCGGGGATGTAGAGTGTGAAATCTAGATCATGAGTTGAGAGGTGATTAAATGTTGTAATCCTTTATCTTTAAAGAGACCCTGATCAGGTGGAGTGTGAGAGAGGCACTTCCATTAGTGGAGACCCATTATCCACTTAGGTTGGGAGAAGTGATGTGGTGAAAGAGGATTATCCTGAGAACTTAGGGTCTATAGAGGTCTACCATTTCAACATAAGTTGAGTGATCAGTATAATGAGCATGGTGGGCGATGATGTAAAATATGTGTTCTCGAGGTATGAGCAATACGGAATGGGATAAGATAAGTGTGGTGAGATGTTTCGTGGGGTCATTTATGCATTTGTTGCATATGTATTTGCCACTTTATTGATTGTGTATCAAGGTGGAGATTTGTTGGGGTTTGATATCCAATAAATCTCAGGCTATGATGTAAACGTTGGATTAAATTGTTATCAACAACCTAGTCTAAAGACTCAACTCGAAAAGAATATGGGCTGTTGGAAGTAACTTAAATAATTAATGTTGCTCATGGCCAATTTATATTACCTCTTGGATGACTTTGAATCTTAACCCATTTAACCTCTTTTATTGGTCCAACTAAAGCCTAACCTAGCCTATATATGTGGTGTTTTTGCCCTAGCCATTTTATGGGTGATTTGCGTGAAAAGAGAAGAAAGAAACCGTTGCAAGAAGAGAGAAAACCAGCAGCCTTTTGAGGAAAGAAAAACACGTGGCTTCCTTTTATATTCTGATCTCATTTCTTGCCTTCTTTAATTGTTTTTCTTCTTGCCTTTGTGGCTACAAGTCATCACCATTATCTTGTCATTTGTGGATGAGATTGAGGAGGAACCGAGATGAATATATTGGTTGTGGGTTGGAGCTATGGAGATTGGTTGTTTGGTAGAGAAAGGTAACGTGAAGCCGAGCCCAAAAAACACCGTTTTGATGACCCTTGGAGCAAGCTTCCGCGACATACTACATAAATTATATTTTGATAACAAACCTTAATATTCAAGAGCTAAGACCATTCCAATGCCCCCTTCCACCATGCATAAACTAAACCAACAATTATACTTTCCAGACTAAAAGCATGCTAAACACTTACTTGAAATGGAAAATGTAGAAACTAAGAAATGTAGGAAGTAAGAAATTTGTGAAAAATAAGATTCTGGTACATCAATGCAAGAGTTCAACTCATTGTCCATAAGACAAATTTGTCCCACACTGTTTCTTCATGATTGACTAGCAATCGTCTCCAAGATACAATGATTTCTTATCGTGATAGCAACACTTTAAACTATAAGAAATGACGAACTATAATTGTGTCTCATCCTCTCTTTATGAAGGACTAATGCTTAATATATTTAGGGTACACATGGCAAAATGACATGGAATGAAAGGTGATTGAAACGAACAATTCTTCAATTCAAAAGAGAGGTTCTTATATAACGATGGTGGAAAGGTGTCTGCCAAAAGACACAACCAATGGAATATGACATGTCTCAAAAGATAAGTTCTATATATATGAACAAATTTTGTGCAGAATATACGATTTATCATCTAAAAACACACATTTTCAGTCAAAACATGTTCTACAATATTCTATCATGTGTTACACCAGGTTAATTAAATATTCCATCATATGCTAATTCCAACTTCAAATAATTTTCATTTCTTTAGTGGCTCATGATTGGTCTTAATTTCTCTTTTACCCAAAATTGGTTCGAGAAATTAAATATACTACAATAATCTACTAATGAAGTAGAATTTGTTCGGATTTTAAACTCTCATATTCAACTAATGGGTCCCGCTTAAATAAATGATCAAATTTAGTTAAAACCAACATTTATTAACCAATTTCCAATAGTTGCTCACAAGGCGCTTGATGAAACACCTTAATGTGAGATGACTACTTATGAAACATCAAATGCAATTTTGAGTATGCACTTTGTTTATTGGTTGAGAGCAATTCTGCCGAAAATAAAACTTTGAGACTTGGCTTAATGTCAAGAGTAAATGAAATACTTTGTTGTTTAATTTTGAATATACATTGCAAGGGATGATCTTTGAGAGACGCGGAGAGATTGATATCTTACCACGTGAGAAGATTCCAAGAAAAGGCAACAAGAGCAGGTTATAAGAAAATGCAACATAACAATTGATGTAGATAAATATTGTAATGGGAATGTGATTAATGATGCTTGCTTGTTATATATTCTGGAAAAGAATTTATATTGAATAAGATAGAGATGGGAAATTAATTGAGGCATAGGATACTGGAGGCATAAATGAACTAATTAGGGTGACATTGGAAGCTAATCAATTAGGTCTACTATTTAGTGGTCAGATTGTGAATGACGTGTTTTTGCAGTTGGAATTAAGGCAGCTATGTGTTCCAGCTATTGGACTGCATTTTCTTGTTTCTTGATTACTAACATTACAAGATTTCGGATGACAATAAGGCATAAGATTTGTTGAATTGTGAGGATGAAGCTAACCATGTGGTAGATGAAATAGCATTACAGTCAGCCAAACGAGATGCCTCAAGTATCAATGGTGGTCCAGCATGCTAGGAATGATCTGAAAGAGGAAAATGATCTAGAAGGCTTCATCACATGGAGTTTGTTATTTTTGTAACCATATTTGATTCTTTGTAAATATACCATTTTGTACCGGTTTGTAAGTTTATAAATCTGCTTTAAATTTAGGAACTTAATTGGAAACTGCACATCAGCTATGGTTGGAGCTCGAGCAGCGTTTTGCACAACAAAATTGTAACGCCCCAAGTTCCGTGAACCCGAAGTGCTACGTCATCCTCATTTATCTAGAATTTATAAAAAGATTTGCGGAAATAACTAAATTTTAAAGATCACATTTATAATTGTGAACCTCATCGGCAACAAAAACTCATTTGATTTATTTAGGATAATTGATTGAACTTTAAATCTCAAGTTTGAAATAACTGAAATGACAAAGTAAGTTGATAATATTCATAATGAGTAAATTTCAAAAGTAAATAACTTCATCTACTAAATCGTGCCACCACTGCCCCTCAAACTCGACCATCTCCGAAATCTGTAAATGTTGTTAAAATAATGAAATGAGTATTTCGAAGAAATATTCAGTAGACTCATCGTCGATAATTAATTTACAGAATAATTGAACACATAATTATGCAATTTATACAGTGACATCATCATCATCATCATCTTAGGCTCATTTTCTTTAAAAATCATAGGCTCCTTTAAAATCATAGGGTGTGTGTAGTCTCGTCTCATGCATTTAAGCACATAAGTTATGCATAACAACATCATCTTATCTCAAAAGAGATAGTTTCATCCCTTCTCATGCATTAAAGCATATAAGTTATGACAAGCATAACAACATCATTTATCTCATAAGAGTTATTCTCGTCTTATGCATTAAAACATATAAATCACGTAAAGTTACATAATACATGCAATTATAATTTAAACTAATTAATGGGGGCGAGTCTACCTCAAATTATCTCGAGTCACGTAAAAAGTGGAGTGAGTAGTAACTTCAATCTTTTAATCGTCCGTACATTTCGTCTAGCCAAAATAGGAAATAAGCATTGAATTAGTATTTCGAAATTTTAAAGACTTAAAATGATAAAGTAAAATTTAGGAACTTAATTGGAAATTTATTAAAACTAGAATTTGAAAAATTTAAGGATTGAAAATAAACTTTTCGAAATTAGGGGACTAACTGTAGGAAAACAGGAACTCCAGGGGCTGTCTCATTAACAATTGAAACTTTGGGACCGAAATAAATAACTTTTAAAACTGGGGGCTTAAGGGATAATTTCCAAAAAAATAAAAAAAAAAATATATATATATATATATAATCTTCTATATCTAAATTTGTAGCTATAATATTTTTAGTTTTTATTATATATTCTGGATTTTTAATTTTTAATTCACATAAAATTCTATCTTTTTCCCAATACTTTAAAACATTTTCTCCTAAAATTTCCATTTTTTCTAATCTAGATATTAAATTTTCTATATCATGTTCTGTTACTAAAATATCATATATTTTTTCATTATCAATGAATTCTAAATTTCTTTCTATTTCTTCATTATTAAATTCTATTCCTTCTTCTTCAACTTCTTCAATTAATTGACATTCTCTTTCTTTCTTACATTCACACTCTTTTTCCTCATGTCCACCATGCTTCCTAGAGCACTCTGATGGAAAATAAGAGGTATTTGCTGGGCTAAATATAGTATGTTTTTGTAAATGTATGAAATCTTTAGTAATCGTAATACTACCATTATCTTTTAATAAAAAACTTAATCCTATAATAAAATCTGTTTCTTTAATATTTAAATTCCTAACCCATGTAGAATCCTTTGGTAAAGTGTATTCTATACTTTGTCCACAATTAGTTTCAAAACTTATTTTACTATTTGGTTTTAATAATTCTGTATAAGTAAATAAATCTCCATCCATTTGCTGTGCATCTATTGGTTCTTTTGATTTTACTATGTATTTATCTGGTATTAATTTTTTATTTATTATACAATTACTACATCCTGAGTCTACCAATCCTAGACACTTATATATATATATATAGAAGAAAGTAGAGGAGCAGCAACGGGAAGGAGGCTCTGTCCCTTCCTCCGATTCCAACCATTGGCCGATGGTCGGTGTCAGCGCCACCGTCGAATGGCGGCAGTGCGTGTGTGGAGGAGACTGGGGGGATTTTGGTGCATGGATAGAAAGCTAAACGAGGTTTGGATGGCTCGGATTCTCAGGTTTTCTGGTGGTAATCAGGCTGGAAACGGGTCGAGGAAGGAGGTAAGTTTATGGGTTATGTTATTTTTGGGTTTTTGTGGCTGTTTGGTGTTGATTTTGGGGTGTAGGGGTTGTCGATTGAGGTGGTGTGTGTGTTCGTATGGGGTTGTTTTGTGGCTACCTATGAGGGGTTGCAGGTGGTGGCTACACTGGTGGTGTTTGGAGATGGTAGTGGTGGCTGGAATAGGTGGCTGGACCGTGGGAATGGATGGCCGCGGCTTGTGTGTTTGTAGTTCAAATGGATGCAGCCTGTGTGTGCTTGCAGTTGGGTTTTGACTGGGTTTGTGGCATTAAGATTGTGTGAACCACCATATTGTTGATGCTAGAAATTGAGGTTCTAGCATCAACGTGAGTTTTCATTGTAAAATGAATTAAGGAAAAATTGGGGGAGATGAAATTTTTCTTACCCAGATTGCTTGGTTGAGTGAATAGTGGGGAGGGGAGGAAATGAGAGTTATATGAACAGTAGAATTTTAGGGTACAAAATTCTAGGAGTTAAATGGGCCAAGAATTGTCTTAATTGGATTTAAGTGAATTGGTCTAAAAAAATCAAGATTTGGACTAAAAAAAATTTGGACTCTAAATAATAAAATATTGTACTTCAAATCATTAAAATTTGGATTTAGAAATGATAAGGAATTTGATACTTTAAAATATTCGAGATTAGACTCGATTTGAATAGATTAAAATTTGTTTTACAATGATTAGACGAACATCCTTTCATTTTAAATTTTGGGGTTAAAACTTAGCGACACGTTTTTCAAGAAAAGAATAATTTTATATAATTTAAAATTCTCGATCGCTACAAAAATGAACCTAGAATATATGAGGTTAAGAAGGCCATCATGGTTCTAGTTCAAATCCAAGATGATATAAGTGTATATTTTTCTAAGTTTAAAAGTCTCCTGGATGAACTCTGAATTATGAGGCCATTCCCAATTTCACTTATGGAGGCCTGAATATAGTAGTTGAGAACCAACAATGAGATTGGGTAATGAAATTCTTAATGAGATTAAATGAATCATACAAAGACATTAAGGTACAGATCCTGCTGATGAAACCTTTTCCCACTTTGAATGAGGTCTATGCTACCATCCAACAAGAAGAGAAAAGAAGGCATATATTAGTAGAAGAAACTGTGAATGAGCACCTATCCTTCGTGGCCAAAGGAAACTCTAGAGAAAGCGGTAAACAAAGCTCCCAACTACAGAAGAAGGACTACTACTGCACCTTCTGTAAGATTTCAGGACACTCCCTTGAAAGGTGTTTTAAAGTCAACCCAAATAGGCATGTATGTTCACATTACCAAATGCCTAGCCACAAGGCTGATAAGTTCTTCAAACTTCATAGATATCCATCAACTCTCAAAAATGATGGAAAGAACAGGTACATACCAGCTGCAAATCAGGTCACTGCCACTGTGACTCCAAATCAGAAACAGAACAACAGTACCAATGACTCAATAGTAATATTTTCAACTCATGGCTATTCTGAAACCATCCACTAACTAGGGTCAAAACACTGAATCCAACTTTCAGAGTATCATTCCAAAAATCTGTGTTACACTGTATTACTTGTCATCTATTAGAACTAAGCATTTCGACAAACATAATGCTCCTTGGATGTTGGACACTGGTGCAACAAATCATATGATCTATTTACCATCTCATTTTTCCTCCACTAAGTCACGAATTGATTGTTTTGTTTCCCTGTCAAATGGAAACACTGTCCCTATTACATAGATTGGGACAACCCAAATCACCAAAACTTAAACTCTTCATGATGTGTTATTTGTTCACTCCTTTGATTTTAATTTGATCTTTGTTAGAAAGTTAATCTTAGAATCACATGGATGTGTTATTTTTCTTTCTGATCATTGTTACATTTAGGACCTTTTGACTTGGACCACGATTGGAATGGGTGAATTGAAGTCAGGCCTTTACCATATGATGAAGACACCAGTTTCTCCTGCAGCTCTTCAGCAAAGTTTGAACCAGTTAATGAAAAGACCATGTATTGCAACACTCGTGACTAGCCCTTAAGAACCTGATATCTGGCACTACAAATTAGGGCATCCATCATTTTCTATTTTTCCCAACAAAGCCATTCCCAAATTAGATAGATCAAAGCCATGTTATATTTGTCCTTTAGCCAAAATGCACAAGCTTCCATTTCCTGTAAGTCAACACAAATAAGAAGCATACTTTGATTTAATACACATTCATCTTTGGGGGCCTTGCAATGAAACAAGATATGATGGAACTTGTTATTTTCTCACAATAGTTGAGAATTTCAGTAGATCAACTTGGGCATACATGCTAAAATTTAAAGCTTGAAGCATCAAAAGCCTTATAGGCCTTTTATCTCATGATAGAAACACAATTCAAAACTAAAATAAAGGTCATTCGATCTGATAATGGGGAGGAATTTAATATGAAAGAATTTTATCTTCAAAAAGGGATTATACATCAAAAATCATGTGTTGAGACTCCTCAACAAAATGCAATAGTTGAAAGGAAGCATCAATACATTTTAAACATTGCAAAAGCCTTGAGATTCAAAGTGGATTGCCATTAAAGTATTGGAATGAGTGTGTCATGACTGCAGTGTATCTTATCAATGGAACACCCTCATCTATTCTGAATTACAAAAGCCCTTTTGAAATTCTATTCCAAAAGGAACCAACATACTCTCACCTCAAGGTCTTTGGGTGTCTTGCATTTGCCACTACTCTCATGCAAGGTAGACACAAATTCGATTCTAGGGCTAAGAGGTGTGTGTTCCTTTGATATCCTTTTGGGATTAAGGGATATAAACTCATCAGTTTGTAAATTAAAAGAATCTTTGTATCCAGAAATGTTGTCTTTCATGAAACTGTCTTCCTTTTCAAAGAAACCAAAACTACAGAGCTCAATGATGAGAGACATCTTACTGAATCTTGTCTCTATCAAGATTCACCAATTCCTACTCCAAACAATCACACATTCCTGGAACCTGAAGAGCCAGATACTCAGACTATCTTGACCTTCTACCATGAAGGTCACAGTGAACACTATGACACAAATCAAAACCAAACTGAACAAACCATAGAACAAAAAAATCTGCAAACTGCAGATAATGAACCAATAATTTTTCCCTTACCAAGGAAGTCCACCAAAATCAAAAGAACCCCCCTATATTTACAGGATTTCATATGCCAACAGGTGACTTCATTCACTCCATTGCAGGACTTGGCCAGGACAAAAGGATCTGTAACCTCAGGTAGCCCTTACCCCCTTGGCAATAATGTCTCTTATAAAAGGCTAACCATTCCTTACAAAGCTTTTGTCAGCTCTATAACTTCTCAAATCGAACCAAAACATTTCCAAGAAGCTATCAAACACCCTAAATGGTGTGAAGCAATGAGGGTAGAAACTGAAGCTTTTGAGTCAAATAACATATGGGCAATTGTTGATCTGCCACTTGACAATGAAGCAATAGGATGCAAATGGGTGTATAAAATCAAGTTCAAAGTTGATGGGAACATCAAAAGGTACAAAGCCAGGCTGGTTAGAAAAGGTTATAGACAACAAGAGGACTTGGATTACCATGAGACATTTTCTCATGTGGCAAAAGTGGTCACCATTCGAAGTTTACTAGCCATTATAGCCATGAAAGGGTGGTTCTTAGACCAATTAGATGTCAACAATCAATTTTTACATGGTGATTTGAATGAGGATGTCTATTTGCAATTGCCTCCTGGATATGACAACAATGACAAATCAAAGGTGTGCAAGTTACATAAAAGCTTATGTGGCCTGAAGCAAGCTTCAAAGCAATGGTATGCCAAGTTATCTGCCTACATCACTCAACATGGTTTTACCCAGTCAAAAGCAAATTACAACTTATTCACTAAGGTTACATAGAGTTCTTTCACAGCAATCCTAGTATACATTGATATGTTATCTTATCAGGAGATTGTATGAACAGTATCAATGAGCTTATGGCCGCACTTGATGAGAAATTTAAGATCAAAGACTTCGGAAAATTGAAGTACTTTCTAGGAATAGAAGTAGCAAGAACAGAGCAAGGAATACACATATGTCAAAGAAAATATGCCCTTGACATTTTAGGAGATTTGGGCACCATAGGATCAGCACCTTCAAAGAAACATCTTGATTAGAATGTCAAATTGAGTAAAGATAAGGGTGATTTACTTCCTGGTCCTTCTATTTAGAGGATGTTAATAGGGTGATTGTTATACCTAACTATAACAAGACCAGACCTCTCATATTCAATATAGCTTCTGAGCTAGTACATGGACAAGCCTAGAGTGCCACACCTCCATGCATCATACAAAGTGTTGAAGTATATCAAAAGGGCACCGAGATAGGGATTACTCTATTCTACTACTTGTGATATGCAGCTGAAAGCATACTTAGACTCAGATTGGAATGTTTGTCCATAAACTAGAAGGTCTGTCACTCGTTACTGTGTGTTCATTGGTTCATCACTTGTAACATGGAAATCAAAGAAGCAAGGTGTGATCTCAAAGTCCTCTTAGAAGCAGAGAATAGGGCAATGGCGCAGGCGTGTTGTGAAGTAACATGGATGAAGTATTTGTTGGAAGATATGTATATTGAACACAATCAGCCAACAAAGTTGTATTGTGACAACAAATAAGATATATACATTGTCACTAATCCTGTTTTTCATGAAAGGACGAAGCATATAGAAATAGATTGACATGTTATGAGAGATAAAATTCAAAATGGGAGTGCAGTTATTGAGTATGTTCACACTGGATCCCAACTAGCTGTCATGTTAACAAAGGCCTTGAATTTTTCAAGTCTTTACTCGTATATGACCAAGATGGGAGTGATTGATACCTACTCTCCATGTTACGGGGGGAGGGGCGTGTTGAATTGTGATGATGAAGCCAACCATGTGGCAGATGAGATGGCATTCCAATCAGCCGAATGAGATGCCTCAAGTATCAATGGTGGTCGAACATGCAAGGAATGATCTAGAAGAGGAAAGGATCTAGAAAACTTCATCACATGGAATTTGTTATTTTTGTAACCATATTTGATTCTGTGTAAATATACCATTTTGTACCGGTTTGTATGTCTGTAATCTGCTGTAAATTCATTCACATTGTATCAATTCAATTACAAGAATTATAATCAAAAGATTTACATTTTCAGCTTATTGTTTAGCATTCTATATTTTCATTCTTCTTCACTTTTTTATAGTAGGAGGTGACGGATGTGAACCTTAGAATGAATGCAGACATGGCTTCATCCCTAGGTTGGGTTCTTTTGTCATTGGTCTCAATCAATTATTCTTAGACCATAGTGCATTAAGTGAAATGGCGATTGTGCAGCTTTATGCCTATCGTGTAAGACGACACTAGATTTGCTTCTTGAGCGGAATAGTCTTTTCATTGAGGTGTCACATTACCCTACTTCCTACAGGATCTTGCACAAATATTCTCTTTGGGAAGTCTCTATCAATCCGCTCCAGTACCCAGGGGTCGGCTACAACCTACGGAATGGGCCCATCCATACCGATTCAGATGCTCATGGGTTCGGACAAAATCGTCGCGTCGCCCACATTCTTTTACCACATGTGCACCACGTGGCTTTGCTTGGAGCCTCGTTGGGTAAGGCATAACAGATGAAAAAACAAACGAACTTGAAAACTTTTAACTCGTAAATTGTGAAAATTTTCTTGTGGTGTGTATGTATATGTGGGGGATGCCCCTTGTGAGCTATTTATATGCCTTGAGGGAATTTTTTTCCTACTCCAACACAAAACAAGAAAAAGAGAATAATTTATGGATTTAACTCTCTGTAGTAAATTTTTTTATTTATTGTTGAATATGTGCGAACAATACATCACATTAAATATAATATTTGTAAATTTATTTCATGTACAACACACTTCGACGCTAGGAACTCCATGCACTTATGTCCAGGTTATGAAGTCGTATTTTCCAGGTTTTTTGTTGCCAATAGAGTGTTGGTAAATGAAACTTTTAAAAGAGTTTTATTGCTGGAAATTTCTATTTTATTATGAGCTAGGTTAATATTACAACCATTGTGATTGTAATGTAATATGGGCATTTAATGATTTTCCTTAGAATATTGATAAAATTTTGGCGAAAGAGAAGATTGGAAGCTTGTCCAACAACTTATAGGTAGATATAGTGGTCAAGATCACGATGCAGGTGGAGGTGGAGGTGGTGGTGGTGGAGGAGGTGGTGATTGTGATGGTGTTGACGGAGTTGGAGTTGGAGGAGGAGGAGTCGTTGGTGGTGGTGGTGCTGGTGGTGGTGCTGGTGGTTGTGCTGGTGCTGGTGGTGGTGCTGGAGGTGGAGGTAGAGATGGAGGGGTCGGGGTCGGGGTCGGGGGAGGGGGAGGGGGAGGGGGAGGGGGAGGTGGCGGTGGAGGGGGGTGGCGATGGCGGTGGAGGAGGAAGAGGTGGTGGAGATTGTAGTTGCAGAAGTGAACGAAAATTTGTTCCTAACGCTGCTGGCCTAGGGGAAGATGGTGGAAAACGTATGAATTTATTTATGTTAGCATTTACACACACAAGTGTGCACAAAAGAGCTAGCACAACACTCAGCTGGTGTTCCTTGTAGTTCGACATGGCTATTGAAAGATGCAAGATTCCTTCACCTTTAGTTAAGTTCTCTTCCTTGGACTTGGCAATGCAGATTAATTGTTGGCTCTATATATAGACAATAATTCTTAATAGTCTCCTTTTCTACAGTAAATTAAGTCAATTTTGTTTTCGTGGTTCCTATGGTTTGGCAATTGCTAGGTTTGGTTTTTCCGCTGAGACTTTAGTGAATTTAAATTCCTCTATGCTATGATAAATTAAGCGAGTTTCATCAATTTACCCTTGTGAATTTAAGCTTATCAAAATATAGACTATCCAAAATCTATACAATAAACAATTTTTACGTGGTTTGACTACAATTGCATTTGACAACTAGTGAGATAAAATTGGAATACAATCAAACCAATTACAAGCAATTGGACAAGTAGCAGCAAATGAAGCAAGATTATGCGCCACTCTATTCGCCTCGCTGGGAATATAGCAACACGTACCAAAACCTACTTCGTTAATAGAGCCACAATATAAGACAATTAAAGAAGCAGATCAAATGGAGAAATGTTCAATATTATGTACCAATCTCTGTGCACCGCATTCTACAATACTGACCATAAGTCCTTAAGCCTTAGCAAAACGTAGAGCAGGGCTAAGAGCAAGAGTTTCACCCCCTTCCAGATCATAAAATCCTCTAACCTGTTCCAAGTAAATAAATTTTTGTTATTGTAGGATATGTAATTATTTGTCAAAACGGTTTAATTTTCAAAAAGTGAAAAAAAAAAAAAAAAAAAAAAAATATAGCATCAAGTATCTGACTTTGTTTTGAAGTAGGAGAATCGAATTGAATTCTGTTGGGTTTGTTGATAAAATAGTTGTCCTTTCACCTATAAAGAGAATTCAATTATAACGATTCCTTCATCAGAAGTGCACTCTAAACTCCTGGACACTGTTGGAAAATTCTAGCTAATCAGATCACATGTTCCCAGCATCTTCTCCAGCTCACGTTCAACAGCTCCTTCCAGATTCTTCTCCAGCTTCACCAGCACGTTCAGCAGCTCTTTCCAGCTTCATCTAGATTCTTCTTGCGAAAAAAAATTGAAGAGATGAGTTATATGTATGATAAAAAGCAAAAAGAACATGTGGAGTTGGATAATATACGTTAGTTTTCCCAATTGGAAGACAAAAACTGGGATTAAGACTTTCAATAGAAACAGAATATGATTTACTATACCTGTGATACAAAGAGTTACTAATTTAAATTGAGGGTGGTAATGAAAATTTAAAAAAAAAAAAAAAAAATAGTGAATCAGATTTGAATTCTGTTGAAATAATGAAGTAATGTGACACTTTTGTTGTCTTTAAACAAATGTATTTTGGTTGTCATTTGGTTACATATTTTTGGTTAAAGCTTACACTATGATATGATGTAAAGTTAAGCTAATTGTGAGCTACTACAAGTTATGCATTGTCTAGTATGACATTGGTGTAGTAGGTACAAAAGTGTGATTAGACATGTCTCCTTGCTTTATGCTTTGGTTATATATAGAGGCTTGTAAAAAATTTTTAAATATGAATGAATATTAGATTTCCTCTCCTCTTGTTAGTTCAATATCTATCAGTGGTATCAGAGCTTAAAAAAGTCGGTCTTTGAAAGGATTAAAAAGGGGAGAAATCAAAAAAAACTGAGGAAAAAAAACCGGTGAGTGTGAGTGATGGCTTCAACTGGTTTTTCAGCACCCCTTCCGTCAGCCTTTAATGGAGAAAATTATGATATTTGGGCTGCCAAAATGAAGGCTTATTTGAAGGCCTATGATCTGTGGGAAATCATAGAAAATGGAGAAGAACCACCACCACTTAGAGCAAATCCTACTATAGCTCAAATGAAACAGCATAGTGAGGAGGTTGCAAAAAAGTTTAAGGCTTTATCCTGCATTCAATCTGCCGTTTCTGATTCAATCTTCACCAGGATCATTACCTGTGAAACAGCGAAAGAGGCCTGGGATAGATTGCTTGAAGAATTTAGGGGAAATGCAAGGATGAGGCAAATGCAAGTCCTCAACCTCAGGAGGGAGTATGAGTCACTAAAAATGAAGGAGACTGAATCTGTCAAAGATTATTCTGACAGACTGATGAAGGTGGTGAACAAAATAAGGTTGCTAGGGGATGAGCTATCTGATAAGCGTGTGGTTGAAAAAGTGCTTATCAGTTTACCCGAAAAATTTGAGGCAAAAATCTCTTCACTTGAAGATTCTAGAGACTTGTCTGCCATTACATTATCCGAGCTCATAAATGCATTGCAAGCAACAGAGCAAAGGAGGTTATTTAGACAAGAAGAACAAGTAGAAGGAGCTTTATTTGCCAAGGGAAAGAATAAAGCTCAACTAAGTGTTGGTGTGAAGAGGCAACAATTTGAAAAGAGAAAGGGAGAAAGCAGCAAGTTTTCAGAAAAAGGTGAAGGCTATCCTCCCTGTCCTCATTGCAAGAAATCAGGCCACTCTCCTAAATGGTGTTGGTACAGGCCAGGAGTCCAATGTAGAGCATGTAAACAATTTGGACATGTTCAAAAAGTATGCAAGAATCAGAAAGAGAAGCACGAAACTCAACAGGCTCAGTTAGCAGAAAAACATCAGCAGGAGGAACACTTGTTCACAGCAGTAGATAAAGGAGCCTGCAGCAGTGTGGTGATGTGGTTACTGGACAGTGGATGTACTCACCATATGACCTCTGATTCCAGCATATTTGTAAAGCTTGATGATAGCTACAGATCAAGGGTTAAAGTTAGGAATTGAGAGTTTGTAGAAGTGAAAGGAGTTGGTGAAATATCAGTGCAAACCGTGACAGGTACCAAGTATATTTCTGATGTGTTATATGTACCTGATATTGATCAAAATTTGATAGTGTTGGTCAACTGATTGAAAAAGATTATACTTTGGTATTTAAAGACAAAAGTTGCACTATATTTGACTCAAAAAATCAAGAAGTGATGACTATTGGCATGAGGAACAGAAGTTTCCCTTTAGAATGGAAAACTGTAGGTGATCAGGCACTTCCAAGTACTGTCATTGAGTCTTCACTATGGCATAAAAGATTTGGGCATGCTAATTATACATCACTTAGACAATTACATGATTTAAAGCTTGTTGAAAACTTGACTGAAATCAGCAAAGATGATGGTTGTGTATGTGAGATCTGTCAACTGGGAAAGCAAACTAGGCTACCATTCCCTGTAAATCAGTCTAGAAGGACTTTAGAAAAATTGCAGCTTATCCATTCTGATGTGTGTGGGCCAATGAGAACTCCTACCTTGAATGGCAGCAAGTATTTTGTTCTGTTTATTGATGATTTAACTAGAATGTGCTGGGTATACTTTCTGAGGCAGAAGTCTAAGGTTGCTGCTGTTTTCCAAAGGTTTAAGAACCTAGTTGAAAATGAGAGCAACTGTAAAATAAAGGCCATAAGATCAGATAATGGAACTGAATATTGTTGTAGTCAGTTTGACAAATTCTGTGCTGACATGGGAATACAACATCAGTTAACTATTCCATATTCTCCCCAGCAGAATGGTGTTTGTGAAAGGAAGAACAGGACAGTTATGGAGATGGCTAGGTGTCTGATGTTGGAGAAGAAGGTGCCTAAGGAATTTTGGGTTGAGGCTGTAAATACTTCAGTCTATTTACTCAATAGGTTACCTACTAAATCATTGGTTAAAAAGACATCATATGAAGCCTGGTATGGATTGAAACCAGATGTCTCCCATCTGAAGGTTTTTGGGAGCATTTGCTATACTCATATACCATATGTGAAGAGGGATAAGTTGAGCCAAAAAGCTGAGGTTGGAGTACTAATTGGGTACTGCAGTAATGCCAAAGGCTATAGGGTGTTCAATCCTCATAGCAAGAAGATAATCTCCAGCAGAGATATCAAGGTTGATGAAAAAGTCTCATGGAATTGGGAAACAAAATCTGAGATCAGAACTGAAACTCCAAGACTGATTCCTCAAAATGAAGATGCTGGTAATGATGAAGAGAATGAAATGGAAGGCGAAGCTGAGCCTGAAAGTGACTTAGATTCAGAAAATGAAGCACTGAGGACTAGACCACTAGCTGATGTATATGCCAGGTGCAAGTCAGCTCAACTTGAGCCCTCAAACTTTGCAGAAGCTGAGAAATCTAAAGAATGGATGTCTGCAATGAAGGAGGAGTTAAACATGATTGAGAAGAATGAAACCTGGTTGCTAGTTGACAGGCCAAAAAATAAGAATGTGATTGGAGTCAAGTGGGTGTACAAAACCAAATTGAATCCGGATGGTTCAATCAACAAGCTGAAGGCCAGACTGGTTGTGAAAGGATATGCTCAACAACTTGGGATTGATTTCACAGACACTTTTGCACCAGTAGCAAGATATGAAACTATCAGATTGTTATTTGCTATAGCTGCTCAGGGTAATTGGAAAATTCACCAGCTGGATGTTAAGTCAGCTTTCCTAAATGGCTACTTAACCGAAGAAATCTTCGTTGATCAACCTGAAGGATTTCTAGTAACTGGAGCAGAGGACAAAGTTTATTTGTTGAAAAAGGCTTTGTATGGTTTGAAGCAAGCTCCAAGGGCATGGTATAGCAGAATAAATGAACACTTATGTAGCCTCGGTTTCAATAAAAGTGTAAATGAGCAAACACTTTACATCAAGCATTTGGAGAAAGAAGTGATTGTCATTTCTCTGTATGTTGATGATCTATTAATAACAGGCAGCAGTCAAGAGCTGATTGAGCAAGTGAAAAAGGATATGAAGCAAGCTTTTGAGATGACTGATCTTGGAGAAATGCATTATTTCCTCAGCATGGAAATAAGTCAGTCACAAGAAGGGATCTTCATCTGTCAAAAGAGATATGTTAAGGAGATGCTAAAGAAATTTAGCATGGAGAATTGCAAACCAGTAAGCACTCCTTTGATGCAAAATCTGAAACTAATTAAGGATGATGGAGGCAGGAAAACTGATGAAAAAATATATAGAAGCTTGGTAGGAAGCCTCTTGTACTTGACCATTACAAGACCTGATGTTACCTTTGCTGCAAATCTGCTCTCTAGATTCAGACAAGAACCATCTGAAATACATCTCCAAGCAGCAAAGAGAGTTCTTAGATATATCAAAGGAAATGCTGAAATGGGAATCTGGTTTAAAAAATCAGAAAACTTGGACTTAACTGGATATACAGACAGTGACTGGGCAGGTTCGATGGATGATATGAAGAGCACCTCAGGATATACTTTCTACTTGGGTTCGAGTATTATCTGCTGGAACTCAATGAAGCTTGGAAAAAAAAACAGGGGGTGGGGGGCGTGGGGTGGGGGGGGGCGGGGGTGGGTGGGCGTTATGAGGGGGGTGGGGGTGGGGTCAACTGCTGAGGCAGAGTATATTGCAGCCTCTGAAGCAACAAATCAAGCTATTTGGTTAAGGAAAGTCATGGAGGATCTTAACTACAGACAAACTGAAGCAACCGTGATTTATTGTGACAATCAATCAGCTGTAGCTATGGTTAAGAATCCTGTGTTTCATGGTAGAACAAAACACATCAAAATCAAGTATCATGCAATTAGAGAAGCTCAAGAACATCTTGAAGTAAAGTTGATGCATTGCAGTTCTGCTGATCAGTATGCCGACATTTTGACTAAGGCACTACCAAAGGAAAGGTTTGAAACACTAAGAAATTGCCTTTGTGTTTCCAACAAAAGTGTCAAGGAGGAGTGTTGAAATAATGGAGTAATGTGACACTTTTGTTGTCTTTAAACAAATGTATTTTTGGTTGTCATTTGGTTACATATTTTTGGTTAAAGCTTACACTATGATATGATGTAAAGTTAAGCTAGTTGTGAGCTACTACAAGTTATGCATTGTCTAGTATGACATTGGTGTAGTAGGTACAAAAGTGTGATTAGACATGTCTCCTTGCTTTATGCTTTGGTTATATATAGAGGCTTGTAAAAAATTTTTAAATATGAATGAATATTAGATTTCCTCTCCTCTTGTTAGTTCAATATCTATCA
>CM032633.1:12354983-12376776 GCA_019097785.1 Fraxinus excelsior | reverse complement strand
TTGTGTATTGTAAAATAATTTAGACCCTAATGGAATGATAAAAAGAGAGTCAGATAATAAATTCGTATATTTGAGGTGTATCAACAGCCAGGCTTGTTTGCTTACCCAAAGGGAGATCAAAATCCTCTCTTGAAGCAAGCTCTGATGGGCTTAAACCAGCCATATGCTCTTCTCTCTCTGTATGTTGTTGTTGACATTGATGTTTCCTAGGAATTGTTCGACTAATAATAGAACGAAAGAATAAACACGTTTTTAAATAAGTGATGATATAGATTGAAAATGGTACCTGTCCAAGACCTTTCCCTTTTCTTTGTAGGGTTTAACAAGCACACGAGAGTCGCACACAAAATGTGGGTTTCCTTTCGCCAAGATGAGCTTGACAGTCTCCGCATAGGTGAATGTAACAAATCCAAACATTCTCTTCTGCTGATATGGAATTCTAACATCTTGCACTTGTCCATACATACTACAATCAGAATTTTACGAGGATAATGAGTACACAGTTTGCTTGCAAGTTCAAGAATCAATGTTTTCGCAGCCACGAATAACTAACCTGAAGTAATTAGAAACATCTTCTTCCTTAAACGTACTATCAGATGGAAATGTCAAATAAATTTGTCGTGAGCTTGAATTCACACTTCCGATCAATCCCATTGCTGAATAATCATCCTTGTCAGGTCGGCCACATCCAAATTTGTGGAATTCTTCACCCATTGTCAACGCAGCAATGGCAGATCTATAATGCAGCATGTTGCCAATAAGATATCACAGAGAACTAGTTGAAACACGTAAATCCCACATAAAGATGTTATCCTAATTATAACAAGTCGACAACCAAAGTATTGGCTAATTGATGTACCATTTTCAACTATCTAGAACTAAATGTCCCACTTGTTTGAATATACCTGGTTCTGTGGTGATCAGAAAATAATAAAATCCATATAGATGTTAATAGAAAAAGGCTTCGGGAATAAGTAAATCACTATTAAACTTATCAATGCAGAATTATTAAAAAAAAAAAAAAAAACTATTTAACAAAAAATAAATTTAAAAAAATAGTATAAATCACAACTATCATAATATGCACAAATAAAGCAACAAAAAAATTAGAATAAAGTAAAAATATAGTTGATTTCCATAAAACCACCTCTGATTCTCATTCAAATAGTTCATGCTCTTGTTGTAAGCTAAAGGATTGTGACCTCCTAAAGCCATTAATGCCAACTTCTGCTGTTGAATGACCCTTATTTTCAACAATTCGTCGAATCTTGAATCAATTTTGTTTTGAGAACCCACATCAATTCCTCCACTATGTAAGAACTTGCAACTGCTACCGTTCTTGCAAAACCCTCTTGAATAAAACAAGCAAGGCCTCCACCCAAAACCTATACAACCATTTTCATCCTCTACGTTGTCAAGAAAAGCAGCATCATTCACTGAAGAACTCCTCCTGTGAAATGGATGGGACTGAGGTGAATGAATATTGTTGGCATCCTCACCATAAGGAAAAAATAGAGAATCACTTCTCGGATCCATCATAGAGTCGTCAAAAAATGACAACTGATCTTGAACTCCTTGATGTAGCCCTCCAACCCCACCACCACTGATAAATTCATCACCAAAATCATTTCCACCATCAAAAGAAAGTGGGGATCTTGATGAACCTAAACCATTGTTGCTATTATTAAAATTAGTACTGGAGCCATAAGAACGAGGCATGGGACTACTCGAAAATTCCACGAGGGAAGAAGAAGTGTGGTTGTTTAAGTAAAGCCCACTATTTGGAATCGAGATTCTTGGTGAATGTTGGCAAAATGAGTTGTTTGGCTTTGTGAGATTTGACAAAGGAGTTGAACCCAAAAAGGCCTTTGCTTCGCTCATATAGGATATCAAATGGGATTCAGGGCCAAAGGCTAATCTTATCAACTCCTTCTCCCCTTGTTCTTGTAACAGTATATAACCCATGATTTTTGAAGAATTTTCTGGATCCAAACTTTTGATTCTCGACATCACTATTTTTGTTGCCTCGTGTATATCCATGGTTCTAGTATTTTTCCTCTGAATATGTTGAGAGAGAAGGGTTTTAAGTACTAGTTGCGACTCAAAATCTTAGATATAAATAGATAGATTACAGGAGGTTGAGATTACTATGAAGCAGTAGCCAAGATTCAATCTTGTTGTAAAAGGTAATGATGAAAATGTGCATATAGTTGGATAATCATTTCATACGAAATACAAGGGGAGTACGTGAGTGTATCTATAGAAAGAGAGAGTGTTTATAGGCATAGTTTTATCTTCTAGCTTTCATTTCATTTATATCTTTGGGCATCTCATGATTTCGTTTTCAGGGCTTGGAGGTGGCGGTCAAAGGCGGAAGAAGTGGTTGTGTGCTGTGTTGGTAAGGAAGGCAGTTGAATGGTAAAAAGCAATTTCGCTTTGGTGATGATGAGTCACCGCTTTTGGTATCAGTTCAACCTGCAGCATTGGGGAGTGTAAAAACTCACTACCGATATACACACATATATATCGTGTATTTGTGGGTCTCTCTGTGTATGTCTATCTGTAGTGGATTTGACCATTGGTGGGGGAGTAAAAAATCAATTTGGTCCTTGAACTTTGCCTTGTTTTCCAATTCCATCTCTAAATTCAAAATTATTCCAAATCAATCATCAAATTCTATTTAAATTTTCCATTGGCCCTTCCATCTACGTTTCTTGCTCAATACTAACAAAATGGTCCTATTTGGCAAAATGAATTGCATATGTGGCGGCTTGTACGAGATGTCTATATATTCCATTGCATCAAATCCTACCTCCAAATTCTAAGAGGCGTCGATTTGACGAGATGTAATTAAATTAATTTTGAGTTTAGGGATAGGATTGAAACAAGCGCTAAAGTTATAGGACCAAATGGGTTTTTTTTTAACCCTATTGCTAGCGGTGTTTGAGTTTATTCTAAATAAATATTTATTATTTTTCTTTATTTTTTATATTAACTAGCTTTTTAAAAATTATTTTATTATTTTCCCACATTGAAAATTGAAATACTTGAATACATTTAATTACAGGGAGTGAGTTTGACTCTTCAAATTTGGAGAGTCAAACTTACTCTCTAAATTAAAATTCAAACATGCTCTTAAATTTTTATTCTTTTAAAATATTTTTTTATTATATGGGGGGAAAAGGAAAGGGAATGGTGATAAGCATCACCTCGTATGTGATAATTTCATAATATTGTACTAGATACACATAAATTCTATCTCAAATGAAAGTATTTAAAAGTCTTTTAAATTCTACAAAAGTCTCCAAAAGTTTTAAAATGAAAGTTTATAAAAATATATAAAAAAAAATTTGTTGGCTGGGCCTTATAAACTGTGTGCGACAAAAAATTGAGACGCCTTTGGACTGGCATAAGAGGTATGCACAGTATAACGCTATCAAGATATAATAGGTTTTTTTGTTGGCTGGGCCTAATGCAAGCCAGTAAAAAGCCCATTTAAAACCAGGCCCAATAGCTCATCAAGCCTTACACTAAAAGCTCTTGTTAATTCAATGTATCCGAGCTATTACTCCAATTAAGGAACTTATTTGGTCGATCGATCTGCCACGACCACGATCGACTAACTCTTGGACTACGACAGGAAGCTTGGACCATATAGCCTGAAGATCGGCAAATAATATAGTAATTTTAATAGCCGAATCAACCATTGAAGAAATAATGTTCAATAACAAGATCACCTTATAAGGAAGAAAGAACACGTGGCAAATGTAACAAAAATATTCCAACGGTTATTCATATCAATTATCTCAATCCCAACTCTGACTTGAGCGTCGAATTTTTTTTATCCGAAACTCATTCGAGGGCATTGTTTGTGAAGTACATAAATAATTTTATATATGAATTTTAGTATAATAGCACATATGCATCATTGTAGATTTATTGCATCCTAATTAAGTTGATACCCAACTAGCTAACTATAATGCAGTCATTTATGATTGGTATAATTTGCAAAACAACAAAAAGTTTGGGATGGCAAGCTTTTTGTTTTATATTAAAATACGAGAATATATTCGTCATTTCACAATATTTTATTGAAAAACTTGATAAAAATAAATGAAAATGATGATTTCTGCAATAAAATGTTGAAATATGGATAAAAATGTAAAAAAATAAAAATAAAATAACATCGCGATGTTTTGCATAATGATTCCATTCGTGTGTTAATAACCCAAAAAGAAAAGATGCACAAGAAAAAAGTTCGGACTTGGCTTGAGCTTTTTTGGATCCGAGCTGAGCTGAGCTGAGCAAAGCTCGGCCAAAAAATGAGGCTCGGCTCGAGCTTTTTTCGAGTCGAGCCCGAGCTGTGCGAGCCAGCGAACTTTTTTGCCATTCCTATATGGAATCTGCCATCTGAACTTCTTCAACAATTAATTAGTTAACATTTTCTAAAAACATGCCCGTCATTCTCAGTTTTTGGTGATTTTACAACCAAAATTTTCAAGGGGAAATTCCACCAAAATCTGCAAATATTTTAAATCGCTGACTTGATGACAAACATCCACATTTATACCAATTTGCTAACAAAGGTCATTACTAGACTTATAGTGGCTCTGTCCCTGCTGATTGCAATAACTGCAAGTTAGTACGTAAAAAATGTACAACATTGAATTGATGTTACAAGACGGTGTTATATTTGTAAATTTGCCTCACTGCTCTATGAATTGTGAGTGTTTTAACAATGTGCTGCCTCCTAACCACGGTTTATGCTTTTTACTTGCTTCGCCTAAATTCACATAGGTTTCTTAAGGTTTAAAACTTCGCCTTGTCATACATTTTAAACTACGGTTATCATTATGTGTTTATTTATCGTTATGGAGGCTTAAAATTCTCATTTCTCTAGAGACGAGACAAAAAGTGCACGGTAGGAATTCATAAGGATAAGAAGGTGAAAAGAGAGGAGTTTAAACACTATCTTTACCTTAAGGAAATAAGATAAGCGTATTCTCATCGTATATTATTGTTCTGTTTGGTTTAGATGAAAATTAAAATTTTGGTAGGTTTTGATAAAATTGATAGAACCGTGGTTGAAAAAAAATAGAAATCTCATGAAATATATGATTAAAATTAAATATTGACTTTTAATTAAATTATAATTTGATTTTTTAGCAAAAATTCAAACCAGAGATATTATAAAATTCAAGTAACAGGGTCAAAACACAGTTGTCATATTTTCACACCACAGTTTTTGGTTAACCCTCAAAATTTACTTATTTGTGCACTAGTGTCTTCAATTTTTACAATATTTCTTTTTTATTTTATAACTTCTATTAATTAGAAATCTTGTTTCTGATGAAGTCCAAAAAAATATATTAGGAGGGAGTAAAAAGAAGACTCATTTGTCCCTCGGATTATTAATAAGCTATATATATACTTGATATTTTACTAACATAAAATAATTATATTATCGAATAATCAAATTTCATTGAAAAAATACCATAAAACAATTTCTCAATATTTCAAATCAAATGTATTTATAATTTTCTGTTTTGAGAAATAGTCTTTTAAAATTACAAATCAAATACGTTTTTAGCAATCTTAAAATAAATACTCATAACAAAAAAATGTAAATAAACTCAAAACTTAACCCTTGTTTGACAACCATTATTTTTAATTTTTTTTCTCATACTCATTTTCAACTACACATTCTATTTTTCATGTAAATTCAGAAAAATTTATTATTTTTTAACTACACTTTCTCTCAAAATTTACTATTCAAACATTCTTCTTTCCAAAAAATTCCGTCAAACAAAGGCTCAACTTGAAATTTGAAACACAAATCAAAGATTTATGATCTGTTTTCTTTACCATTTTCAAGTCGTTTTCTGTTTTCGATTTTCCAAAATAGTTAAAAAGTGTTCTCTTTCCTATTTTCGAAAATGCGTTTTTTTTTAAAAAAAAATTGTATTGAAAACACAAAACGTTGTTTTTTACGTTTGGGTGTTTTCAGTACAAAACACCAAAAAAATGGAAAAACACGGAAAACGCACAAAATCGTCTATTCCTTCTCTCTTCTTCCAATCCCGTCTCTTCCTTCTCTCTTCTCGACGCCAGCAACCCATTCAAACACTGCAACCGCAACGAATGAGATGTGCCAGTGCCGGCACGGACGCAGGCATGGCATGGGGAGGCAACACTACTGTGAACGAAGCATCATGATGCTGCTGTGGTTTGGCCGGTCTCTGCCTTCTCTCTCTTTGATGTCGATAACCCATTGAAGAGGCGACGTTCGTAGCAGCGACATCGGTTTTTTGGTTTTTTTTATTGAAGAGGCGACGTCGCGATGCTGCCGTGGTTTTTTTGGTTTTTTCGATTTGCACTTTTGGGGGTTTTTTGGTTTTTTCGATACGGAGGCGAGGGATGTTTTTGTTGAAGGTGCTGGTGAGGTGTTGCTAGTGGTGGCGGCGGTCGACGACGGTTATGTGGTGCGGTGTTGTGATGATGGTGCTACAAACATGGGGGTGGTGATGGCGGAGCGGTGGTGACTAGTGGCAGGCAGTGGGGGTTGTGTTGATTTTGGTTGGCAGTGGTGATTCTAGTGGTGACGACTTGTGGTGATTTTTTGTAGAAAATATTATTAAAAAAAATATTCTCAAAATTTCTAAATAGAAGCGTTTTCCATTTTAATGTTTTGAGAAACATTTTTTTAGAATGACAAAAAGAATGTATTTTCAACAATTTCAAAACGTACATTCAAAACATAAAATTCAAAACTAAAATACGAAAAGAACATACCCTTATTTTTCACAAAATCATTTCCAAAAAATACATACCAAACGTGAAAAAAAATTAAAATCAAACAACGGCTAAATAAATCTTTCTATATATAAAAAGTGGCTATTAAACGGAATATGTTGGTTTAACGGAAAAACTAACGGAATTTCTTGTTTTTAACGGAAAATCCTTTTTCACTACCCTTACTTTCAAAATTATAATTAAATAATAATAATAATAAATTAACTTTTAATAATTATTTCAAACTAAAATATCTTGGAGCTAACTTATCCGAATCGACTTTTTCTCGAATCTGATTTATGTATCTAATTACGATTTATCCAACGAGACCAATATTCATATATTTACGATAATTTTGTCAATATCTAAATATTTGACACAAATAAAATATAATTTGATAAATGTATCAGTTAGTCCCTAACTTTCAAAATATTAAAATATAGTATATAAAAATTGAATTATATTTTATGAAAATTTTCAGGTATTACATTCTCACCCCCTTAAAATATTTTCATCTTCGAAAATTTACCCGTCACTTACCAATATTAAGTCTAACACATGATATACATATATTATCGTAATACATATCATACTTTAGCGATAAAATGAATTGCATTATTACTTAAAAAAGAGTAAAGACTTAAGCCATGCAAAAAGTTTAAGCCTCCGTTTGTTTCTCATTAAAAACCCATAAAAATGAAAAATATGACCGTTATCCATCACATCAATCTATCAATTTTGAATTTCTATCTCTTGTGTGGGGTCCAATAACGACTATATTTTTCATTCTCATTCTACATTAATGAGAATCAAATGGAGTCTAAGTAAACTCATCTTCTTACCCCTTAACATGCCTTGAGTTTTCTGTTTGTGATTTTGGGTTGGAAATGACAAAGAGAAACACTTTATTTAATTATTTATCAATTACATAAACATTACATCATTAATTATTTAATTAACCAAAAAAATTACATCTTTATTAATAACAAATTAATTCTTAAACAAAACTATTAAATATAAACTAAGCAAACGTGCATTGCACGTTGCTTACACCTAGTTATAATAATTAAATGACAATGTAATAATATACAAACTGAATCACTGTTTGATTATCATTATTTTAAAAATATATCTTTTTACTTTCTTTTTTTTTTCAATTACGCACTTTTTAATAAAACAATATTACGCCAAACTCAAAACTTTTATTTATTTTTAAGTATAAATTGTCTCTAAATCTAATGCATTCTTCTGGGAAACAAACCGGCATTTAACGAACCCAATCCGTCATTAATATCCCCCACACAGCCTAAAAACCGGTGGAAAACGTGCTACAATGGTGAACGCAGAGCCAGAGGCGGTGGATTTCGAGCCGGAGGAGGACGATCTGATGGACGAGGACGTAGGAGACGCCGCCGTTTCATCTCCAAACCGAGCTGGAGCAGCCGCTAATACGCCTCGGCTCAAGTCCGCCATTACTGGTGGCGGCTCATCGCCCGCTCCCAAGAAGACTAAGGGCCGCGGCTTCCGTGACGAGGCTGCTGCTGAGGCCGAACGCAACACCCGCATGTCCGCCCGCTTCGATTCTCTCGACTCAGATGGTGGCCCCGGGCCCGAACGATGTGAGAGTTTGAAACCTTAATTAGTTATATCTGGAATTTTTTTAAGAACTTATGTTTCTAGTTTAATTCCGCCCTGCCCCGAGTGTGTTGTGTGACAAAAACACACTTTTGTTATTTATATTTTATGTTTAATTTTGTCTTTTATGTTGTTTGGAGCTTATATTTACATCTTATATTTGCTAAAGACTTCTGTTAACCTTTTTTCTTTTTAGCTGAATGAATAGAGATAAGAAAATATGTATTATGAATTTAAGTTGTGATGTATGATTTTTAAATATTTCTTTTATGAAAATTTTCAGGACTTTTGCTTTTTCCCTTAATTCAGCAATCAGGATCTTGTCATTCCTTTTGTCGGGGAATATTATAGTGGGAAAAGATCTATCTTTTAGTTGTTGAATGTAGTGGAGGGAAAAAAAACTGGGATATAAGAGATGTGACTATTTGTTATCTGGGTTCGTTTATTTTTGGTTTTGTCATATTTTCCAAGGGTTTTATTATTTGGAGTTTTTTATTTCTAGGGTTGTGGACAAAGTATTACATTAGGCTTTTATCATTTTGGTTTTGGGTACACGAAGATCAGTCTCTTAGCTGAACTGTGGAGGGAAGTATAAATGAAAAATTGATATGTGATGTTTTAACTTCTGAATTCTCTCTCGTTTTGTGTAATTTTTGGTGTCATTCATTTGTCAGTACGTATTATCGAGCTTATAAGTTTTTATGATTCTCATATGATTTTTTAAGGGTAAAGTTCCAGCCTTTCTACTGAATAATTAGTTGAGTGGAAAGAATAAGAAATTGTGACGAAAATTCTTATTGTCTTCTTTTTCATTGTATCATCTACTAATTTATTTATTTGAAGTAGTGGGGAGGAAGGAAAATTTAATAAATTGATATTTTTGTTTTTTGTTTGATGCCGACATTGTATGAGTTCCTGATGTAGGAAACAAAGAAACATTCAATACTTTGCTTTGACAGCTAAGATGACAAGTCCCGTAATGGCATCATTTATCCTTATGTTCTTGTAATTACTTCTTAGGTTAATTATAGGAGCATCTTAGTTGGGAATATGATTTTTCTGTGAGTAATTGATGCTTCATATTTGCATCCCTTTATTTTGGCAAAGTCTGTAATCTGTATCAGTCCAAATAGCTGAAGATCTTGTGTTTTGCAATTTTTAGAACAGGGTAGGTTCTTGTCATTGATGAACATGAAGCACTTAACTGTTCAACCTCCATTATATTAGAGAACAAAATTCATAAAATTTTTAACCTTTGCCCCAGTTATAGAGGTTATTCTAATATTGAAGACTGTAGTTTTCCATCCATTCACTGTTACAATATACCAGTTGATCATGGATTCAAAGTTTCAGCAGTAGTCTTTTCTAGCATCCAAAGATAATACATTGTAAGTTTTAAGATATGAGTTTTAGTTCTGAAGGTTTTGAATTTCTGCAGCAATTGAAGGATGGATTGTTCTGGTTACTGGAGTCCATGAAGAGGCTCAAGAGGATGATATACAAAATGCTTTTGGTGAATATGGGGAGATTAAAAATTTGCATTTGAATCTTGACAGGCGTACAGGATTTGTCAAGGTTTGCAAATTTTGTTCCATTTTTGTTGATTGCTCAATTTGGATGATAAAACCTTGAACTGGTGATTGTAACATCAGTTGTTGATTAATTTTACAATATGGAAACTGAATAAATGGAGAATGCACGCCTAGCAATTTTCAGGTTGTGATTTGTTTGATAGGATTATATAAATTATTTGTTCCTTCACATGATATAGGGAGCTTATCAAAGGGGAAGAAGTTTAGGTCTGAATTTTGTGTTTCATATATGGGTGCTTTTTTTGCTTTCTTTTTCTATTTTATGGGTCTGGATAGTCCTCTTGGATCATTTATTTTGCTTTCTGATTACACTTTCGTAGTTTTGGTAGGACCTTATCCTTTTGCTGTATAATATCCGTGTCACTTTTTGTTACCTTAGGTTGGTTGACTCGGGTATGGGAATTGAGTGCATTTGTGTATCCAAATCATAATTAGATAGATAGCTCGTGTTGAATCCCTAAAAACTGTACATATCGCGTTTCATTATTATTTTAATGATGCATTTGCCAGCAGGATGGATGGAAAGGTTGTTAAACATATTTTGACTGTAAAAAAGGTTGTTGAAGAACATTTACAACACGGTGAGCATTTTGGCGATATTGAGTTGTTGATAGAGTACAATATATTTGAGTAAATGATATTGTACTACCATTGGAAGTTTGGAAGCCAATCAGTAATCTGTGTTCCTTTACCGTTGTCCCAAGAAAAATGCCAAAACCACACATTGATGACAATTTTATATAGTTTCAACATCATCAGTTACCCATCTCTCAAAAAAGTAAAACCTAATTATCATTATGACCCGTCTTTCAAACTTTTGCTCGTCTAAACGTGCTCAAGTCAATTTCATTTAGAACATTTATTTATCTTAGTAGCAGCAAGACTAAGAACACATTTGTGTAGAATCATTTTACCGAACGCTTTAACCCTCTTTCTGCAGTTTACTGAGCGCTTTAACATTCTTATTTTTTTGGCTACAAAGAAAAATTGGTATAGTTAAATTCCCTAAATCTCTTTCCCATGAGATTTGAATGTTCAAGCAGGTTGATATTTTAGTAATATTCACTTTGCCCCAATCGACGCTAAAAACGATTGGCGTGTACGTATATGTGCTTGTGTGTGGCATCGCTTGCTGTGGGTGATTTTTGCCAAATAACTCAACACGGTCTGCTGTTTTATAGGGTTATGCGCTAATAGAATACGAAGCATATGAAGAGGCACAAAGAGCTATAAATGAGACGAATGGGACTGAATTGCTCACACAAGCCATAATAGTGGATTGGGCATTCAGCAGAGGTCCATTCAGGAGGAGGAATATGAGGAGGTATAGTCTCCTGTGTGTTTTCTAATGTTCATTTCAAAAAATTGCTTTCTCTGAGAATGATATGGCTCGGATTCATCATCCTTGCAAAAATTTCTAGCTATGATCAGGAAATGTGTGCGTCTTTGGCTGAGTGTAACATGAAAGGAAAATAATAGAAGTTTGTATAATAAAGACTGGAACCATTTGGATGACAAATAAGTACCAACTATGGACCCTAATTTCTTTATTTAAATTTTCTGTAGCCGTGTTTTTAACAAGGCTTTGACCTTCAAGTATTCCTTCTTGTTATCGTTTATTTGGCAGATCACCTCGAGGCCGTCGTTCTAGGAGTCCGAGGAGAAGATTCTAATCTTATGGGGCAAATCATGAAATGGTTTTGTGGTAGCTATCTATTTTGACTCAATAGATTGTTCTGAAAATGGTAATTTTGTTATTAATGTCGGGAATGACTGTTATTGTTGTTGAGGATTGTTAGTTTGTTATTCTAAATGGATACTTGATTTTGAAGCTTCTTGCTATTTATGTTCTATTCTGTCTTTTGCTCTTTATGCATTTTCTGTGCTTCACACATTGAATTTGTAGCACCTTTGTTCTTCTAGGCTGTTTCAAAACTCTGAATCTCTGATATTAGTTGTTTTAATTTACTTATTTCAGATAATGTATTTACTATTTCGAATTTTTTAATTTTTTTTTAAAATTGAATATACTACCCACAGAATAATTTGTCAGTAAATAATTAAATTTTAATGAAATTGCCTCATTTTTGTGACCAATTCAGTTGCATTCATTGTACACACCCATGCACATTAGTCCTTCAAAAGATAACTACTCATCGTTAACGTAATCATTTATAGTGATAATTTTGGGAAAAAAAATAATAATAATAACAAAGGAAAAGCTTTAGAGCCCGTTTGGTACCGATTAAAATTGAAAATATAGTCGTTATTGGGTCTCACTCGTATAATAAAAGTCAACAATAACAGCTAATTTTTCAATTTTAATCCGATTTTAATCTCAACCAAACGGGTTTTTAGTATCAGCACTGAAAAACAATTAGTTTTGTAGCGGCATTAAGAATTCCTTGCCATCAAGTACCAAGCTTTAATATGTGTGCTTCTCACTTGAAAAACATTAAAGTGAAACTTACTAATTCGATGTGCATAGCTGAAGTGACTAGGCAGACTAAAATTTCCCGTTATGTGTAAAGAAGTAGAATGGCCTTACTCCATGAATATCAAACCATAATTGTAGTCAGGCCTGGGGTTTAGCTCAGGATTGTCTTGGGTTCAAGTCAAATTTTTAAGGTAAAAAAATTAATGTGTGCGTCTATGTGGACACCATTCTTTCTATATTTTAATTAGAAATTCGAACGTTATAGGCAAGTAGGCCCCATTGTAGAGTCATCGTTGACTACATTCTTATCAATCAATTAATAGGACTGATGAAAAGACAATTGTGCCCCCTAATTTTTGCATCCAATCTTCTTAAGCAGGGCTTTTTTAGAATTTCAAAATGAAAAGAAAAACGACTGCTTTTGAGCTGGTTGCATAATATTGTTTACAACATTCAGATTTTCGTTTAAAATCTGGAGAGAAAATTTTTGTCCCTGCTAACTCCATCCCGTGTTAGAGGGTGTTTGTTAAGGCGGTCAAAGGCAACTAGATCTGAATGAGTGATCTGACTGATTGGTTGCCTTATTTTGCGTACCTCATTGGCAAAATGATACGGTACTACAAAGTGCTAGTTTGGTAAAAAAAATATAATGGTAATTTGAAGTTAAAATCGAACATTAATTTTAATTATTTATTTACAATTCTTACCTGCGTATCTCGTAGACCCACCATTCCTTTTCACTAAAGGTAGATGCAAGAAATTTGTACGAGACAAGAATTGGAAAATCCAAATGTGGAAACATTAGATCCATTAATCATATTTTCGAGTTATAACTTAGAATTGAAGGGTACTTTCTATGGACAATGTCAAAGCTCTAGCTCTTCTCGAGGGACTATCGTTGGAGTGAATTGAAAGTGACTTATACAATATTTAATTATTTATCAAGTTGCACTGCATTGTAAATTAAATTTCCATAATAAAGAAATAAATGCAGTTAAATTTCTATAAGGCAGTGTTTGATAGAGCTTGAATTCCGGGGAAAATAGAAAATCATTTCCATTTTTTAACTTTGGACCTGTTTGATGACCAAACTTTTCCCAAGAAAACATTTGCCACCCTGGTGCCTCACGCGCCGGTTTTCTCTATTTTCATGGAAAAAGTTTTCTTTTGGTTTTGTTGGTTTTTCATTTTCCAGTTTTTTTATTTTTTTTTATTTTTTGCTTGCAATTGGAAAGAAATTTAGATACAGTGGTAAAATTTCTTATCACTTTTATTGATAATTTCTATGTACAATAAAGCCAAACGAATGATATTCGGTATGTTAATTTTTTTTCATTTTTTCTTTTTACAATTGTAACAAATTCTAAACCCAATAGTAGAAAAAAATATCATTTTAATGGACAATTTTCATGAAAAATAAAGTCAAACATACACTAAACTTTCAACATTTTCCAAGTGAAAAATTATACAAATCAAACACAATTAATTACAATTTCCGGTAAAACATTCTCTAGACAATTCAATTCCCTGTAAAACAATTTCCTTCCACCCATTTTCCACTTTTGCAATCAAACAGACCCTAAAATAGTTTTAAACTAAAATAATAATCTTCTGAATGAGAAATTGTAAATTAATCAATGCCTGATGTTAATAATACAAGGAATATCACAAAGAGAACAGATTTTTAAAAGCTTTACCATTTTTAAAAGATTTTGGCATAATTTTTATTCATTACCAAAATTTCAAGGTATTGTATAGGAATAAAAATGGATTTTCTCTAAAAACTAGATTCTGTGAGTATGTGTTAGTCCATATCGGGTCTAGTTAAAAACCAGGCTTTTAGTATGTTTTAATAAAAGTTGATGAAATGTATTATTGAAAAGTTGATAAAAGTTGTGGATCGTATTAAATGTATAGTTAAAATTAATTTTTTTTTATCTTTTTTTTTTTTTTTTTTGGCTACATAAAACATGAGCTTAGTATTTCTTCATAATTTTTAACCGTTAATCCTATACTTCCTGTAGGATCACCATAACTTGATTAGATCAAACATTTTCTTCGAGAATCTCTCTTATTCAACTCTTGATTTAACGAATTGAGGGTTGCAAAGAAAATCGCGAAATGGTTCTTCCTAGTTCTGAGTTCAAGGGCAAGAACCAAAATTTAATTTAGTTCAAATATTTATTGTAGTCATATTTCTTTTAGAGCATTAACACGATATTTTTTTTTTTTTTTAAAAAAAAAATGTGTTTACAAAGTTGTACTTATCCAAGAGTAACAACATAATATTTTTCTAAAATATTTAAATAACGTGGATCGAGTTTTTTCTAGAGCGCCAACATCATATTCGTTCATAATAAATATAATTTTTAGTTATGTTTTTTCAGGAGTATAAACATCAATGAATATATGTGATTTATTCAAAAAATTAATAATATTATACATTATTCGAGAAATAAATTAATACCATATGTATCATAATATAAACATCTTTTTTTGTTATGAGCACTAGTTAAATCAAAAGATTTAACCGATCTAAGGGCATCTCCAATGGAGACCCCTTTGCACCAAAATGCACCAAATTTTGGTGCAAATGGGTCTCCATCTTTTGCACCATTTTTCCAAATAGTGCAAAGTCCAATATACCATTTCTTTTAATTTGGCAAATAGTATGTGTTGAGGGTATTTGTGTCATTTTCGTTATATAATTTTTAATATTATTATTATTATTATTTGCATTTAAATTAAATTTGAAATGTTAAAAATAATATTTACTAAATTAATTAAAATAAGAATAAAAAATTTTGATGATATTTCAACTTCATATTTAGTAATTTAATATGTTTTAATTGTACTATGTTTTAATAATATATTTATTTAATGAATTTAATATTTTCCTTAATTTCACCTAATTTATTTATTTATATATTTCTAAAATGAATAAATATTTAATATTCCGAATAAATAAATTACTAAGAAGAAAATGATTAAATACTGTTCATTTGATGTAGTGGTTGGAGATAAATTTTAATTTGGTGCAAAGTTTGATGCAACACTGGAGATGGTCTAAAATCTCACAAATATGATATATTAATAGGCTAAATAGACTTTCGAAAAATAGATTTACTTGGATTTAAAAGTCTCAGATAACTTTGAATAATTGGCAAAACGTAAATTTAAAAAATTTGTAGTACTTCAATTTTTATTTTTTTTTCTCTTCCCTTAGTTATGTCTCACAAATTAATCATTGTATTTTGTTCTTAGTCATATGATTTGAAGAACAATGAGTTGTGAACGTTTTATCCAAATTCCAAGACGATCAACCTACGAAAACGCTGAAATATCAACGTTTTCCTCACAATTGCGCATATTGTCCAGATTCTGCGAATTTGTGCATTGTTAATCTTGAATTTTCTCTCTATTTTGACTCAACTCCTTCGTGTTGATAATATGTTGTAAAAGTAAATGAATAAGATAGAAATATAAAAGAAAAATAGATAGAGTCAAAATTCAAGTGTATCATTTTATTATAACAATGAAGCCATATTTATAGGATTTAATATAAGAGTTGCAATCCGAATAGAATAAACTCTTTTATATCTTTCTATATATAAAAAGTGGCTATTAAACGGAATATGTGGGTTTAACGGAAAAACTAACGGAATTTCTTGATTTAACGAAAAAACTAACGGAATTTCTTGTTTTAACGGAAAATCTTTTTTCACAACCCCTTACTTTCAAAATTATAATTAAATAATAATAAAAATAAATTAGCTTTTGATAATTCCTTCAAACTAAAATATCTTGGAGCTAACTTATTCGAATTGACTTTTTCTCGAATCTGATTTATGTATCTAATTACGATTTATCCAACGAGACCAATATTCATATATTTACGATAACTCCATCAATATCTAAATATTTGACATAAATAAAATATAATTTGATAAATGTATCATTTAGTCCCTAACTTTTAAAATATTAAAATATAGTATATAAAAATTGAATTATATTTTATGAAAATCTTCGGAGTATTACATTCTCGCCCTCTTAAAATATTTTCGTCCTCGAAAATTTACCCGTCACTTACCAATACTAAGTCTAACACATGATATACATATATTATCGTAATACATATCATACTTTAGCGATAAAATGAATTGCATTATTACTTAAAAAAGAGTAAAGACTTAAGCCATGCAAAAAATTTAAACCTCCATTTGTTTCTCATTAAAAACCCATAAAAATGAAAAATATGACTGTTATCCATCACATCAATCTATCAATTTTGAATTTCTATCTCTTGTGTAACGACCCGGGTCCCACTTAACGGGCTGTCCCGGCCGTTAGATCGACGACGCACTGTCCCCACTGTACCAACATGAGTCTTTTCAGCATGCTTTGTCCTCACTCGCACGCTCCCCGAGAAAACTTCCCAGGGGGTCACCCATCATAGAATTGCTCCAAGCCAAGCACGCTTAACTATGAAGTTTCTAATGATGGACTTCCGGAAAAGAAGGTGCACCTTATTGGTATGAGTAGTACTTATCAAATCTCTTAAACTTTCTTGGTTTGGGGATATTACAATCACCCCCCGTTAGACTCGCGACGTCCTCGTCGCGTTTGATCCATCTGAGGATCCGTTTGCCAGCCGAAAATCGGGAATTAAACATATATATACCATTATTAATATTTAATCGCGAAAAATTTGTACTTGCAATTTGGAATATTTCTATACGGGCCCACAAAATTCTTATTATGAAGCAACAGAAGGTGGAATGGGTTAAAAAAAAAAGGAAATTGGCCCCCTCCAACTTTGACAGTGTTAGCATGTGATTAGCTAAATTATAGGTAATTTGTATGGTAGGAAAGAATATCTTCCCATATAAGAGATATATATTATAGGAGACATGATTGATATGCCTTAATGTATTCCTTAATTTAGGATCTCTGTACTACCTATATAAAGGCTCTTCTCCTAAAGAGAAAGATATGAAAAAAATAAATTCTACCAAACCTAAGACTTCAGCATGGTATCAGAGCATATCCCAAACTTCTTTCATAAACCCTAAGCCGCCACTATAGGCTAACTAAATTCTTCATTCAGTATTGGTCTTGAAACAAGGGACCAGCCATGGATGACAACAATACTGCTATTACCACTATGAACCAAACTCCAACCTCAATTGAATCACCCAACCTCAACAGCTTACCATTTGGATTTAGATTGAATGAGACAAACTTCAAAATCTGGTCACGGATGATTGAAGTTCATGCTGCGGGACTAAACAAACTTGGCTATTTGAATGGACAGACCCCAAAAGTAGATGAAAAAAATTCTGGTTACTCAAAATGGTGCACTGGGGATGCAATTGTGCGAGGATGGTTGTTGAAAACCATGGAACCAACTCTCCTTGGCTTGTTTATTGATCTTCCATCAGCCAAGGAAATCTGGGATAGTGTCACCCAAACCTTCTATGATGGGGCTGATGAATCCCAATATTATAAACTACGCTGCAAGGCCACTAGGACAAAGCAGGATGGATGCCCAGTCAACCTTTATTATGCCAAACTCAACAGTGTTTGGCAAGAAATCGATAAGCGACGCCCAATTAAAATGGTATGCAACAAAGATCTCCGAACTAGACAAGAAGAAATTCAGAAAGATCGAATGTATGACTTTCTTGCGGGACTGGATGGGATGTTCGATTCTGTCCGAAGTGATCTTCTCTGAATGAAACCTGTCCCTGGTATTGAAGAATGCTTCAATACTATTCGACGAGAGGCTCAACGTCAAGTCACCATGCTCGGAAAAAGGGACACTGGTGAAGGTTCATCCATGGCTATGGTCTCCAAAACCACCCCGTCTAACTTTCGCACTCTTCGAGCTATTGAGGACGTAGAAAAAGATAAGTTGCATTGCAGTTACTGCAATGGTACTCGCCATACCAAAGATACTTGTTTTGAAATTCACGACTATCCTGAATGGTTTCTAGAAAAACGGAAGCAAAATAAAGTAAGAAACAACAAACGTCCAGGCCAAGCAAAAGTAGCCAATACAATTGATACTGTCCCTGGAGTGGCTGCTATGGTAACATGTCAAAATGATCGTACTGAACCGGGTGAATTACTTTCTTTAGTCAACAGCATATCCTTGAATGATTCTCCTACTACCTCAGGTAACACTGGCATGGTTTTTTCTGCATCTATGGCTCATGATACAAGTTGGATCATTGACTCGGGTGCTACAGACCATATGAGTTACAACAAAACTCTCTTTCAATACATGACTTCTCCTTCCAAGAATAGTGTCATGACCACCAATGGAGAGTCTACCCCGGTCATTGGAGCAGGATCTATAGCCCTTACCCCCACTCTTTCACTACATAATTGCTTACTTGTTCCTGCATTATCAAATCACTTACTATCAGTTAGTCAAATTACGGAACAGTTAGATTGTGTTGTATTAATGTTTCCCACTTTTTGCTTGCTACAGGATATCCGGACTCAGGCGATCATTGGGCGTGGTACTAAGAGGAGGGGGCTATACTATGTGGATGATGTTTCTTCAGGTCATGTTCATCAAGTTCAGAGTCACAATGACAATAACTTAAAGACTATCTGGTTGTGGCATCATCGATTTGGTCACGCCTCCTTTGGTTATTTAAAAAAATTATTCCCGTCTTTGTTTGGTGATGTTTCAGAATCTTCTCTCAAGTGTAATGTTTGCATTTTGGCTAGGAGTCATTGTACTTCATATACTTCAAGTCTTAATAAAAGAACTTCTCCATTTGAATTGATCCACTCTGATGTTTGGGGACCTGCCCCAATTACTACTCAATCTGGAATTCGGTGGTTTATTACCTTTGTAGACGATTTCACCAGAATGACTTGGCTATATACTATGTGACACAAGAGTGATGTGCGAAATATATTCCCAATTTTTTATCACATGGTTCGCACCCAGTACTATCTTCCAGTTAAAATCATTCGATCGGACAATGGTGGAGAATACCTTAACTCTGAACTCTATATTTTTTCCCAAAACAATGGTATTCTCCATGAGACTACTTGCCCACGCACTCCGCAACAAAATGGTATTGCGGAGCGCAAAAATAGGCATATACTTGAAACCACTAGAGCTCTTCTTATTGGTGCTAGCGTTCCTCCAAATTATTGGGCTGATGCTGTAACCTATGCAGTTTACCTCATGAATCAGATGCCATCACGGGTTCTTTTTTTTTGCACTCCTCTACATGAATTTACTCAACATGTTCAGGCTCCATCCTTACTGCACTTAGATCCACGTGTATTTGGGTGTGTAGCATATGTTCACCTGCACAAAGACCAATGCACCAAACTGGATCCTTGTGCGGTGCGCTGTGTGTTCCTCGGCTTCCACCCTCATCAAAAGGGGTACAAGTGTTACCTTCCTTCGACTCACCACATGTATGTTAGCATGGATGTTACCTTCTCCGAAACAGAATATTTTTTTCATACAGATCAATCCACCTCTAGTCCTCGGGAGGAGCGACAATGTGAGGCTTACAACTGGATTGATCTTCCTCAACTCATCGAGCTATCTGGTTCAGGGGGAGTTCAAAACCAAGGCCCAGATACAATTCTAAACCTTGAACATATTTCTGTTGAACTTAGTGAACGACAAGATGACCATGATGAAGCGGCCCCTTCCTCTCCTCAAGTACACGTTCAAGATCAAACGGATATTCCTGAGGTAAGTACCCCTGAAAGTGTTTTTTCTCCCCCTTTATTATCTGCCCCATCTTGCACTTTGCCTCCCAGACAAAATCGTGGAAAACCACCTGACAGGTACTCTCCAGATAGAAAAGTGAGATATGCAATCACACAGTATGTCTCTACACATAGGCTATCACCACAACACCAAGCATTTGTGAATGAGATGAAGAATATAAATATATCTACAAAGGTTGAGGAAGCTCTAAAAAACCCAAAATGGGCAGAGGCAATGCAAGCTGAAATGGATGCAGTACAAAAAAGTGGCACATGAAATATTGTATCACTCCCTTCAGGAAAGATTCCAGTGGGTTGTAAACGGATATTCACCCTCAAGCACAAAGCAGATGGGACAATTGATAGGTATAAGGCGAGGTTAGTAGCAAAGGGGTATACACAGTCATTCGACATTGACTATCAAGAAACTTTTGCTCCAGTTGCAAAAATGAACACTGTCAGAGTCTTATTATCCTTGGCAACGAATTTTAATTGGCCTTTGAAACAATTTGATGTGAAGAACACATTCCTCCATGGAGATTTGGAAGAGGAAGTGTATATGCATCTCCCACCTGGGTTTAATACTCCACAGTCTAGTGGAAAAGTTTGCAGATTGCGGAAAGCATTGTATGGCCTGAAACAATCTCCAAGGGCATGGTTTGAGAGGTTCACAAATGCTATGAAACAAATTGGTTATCACCAAGGCGACTCAGATCACACTCTATTTATTAAACGCAAGAATGGTAGAGTTACATTGCTCATTATCTATGTAGATGATATGATTGTAACTGGTGATGACACAGATGAAATGAAAAGGCTATAAGAATGCTTGTCTTCTAAATTTGAAATGAAAGATTTAGGAGGACTGAAATATTTTTTGGGGATTGAAGTTGCAAGGTCCAAGGATGGTATATATCTGTCACAAAGAAAGTATATATTGGATCTCTTATCCGAAACTGGTATGCTGGATTGTAAACCAGTAGAGACTCCTATTGTTCAGAATCATCGTCTTGCCATTTATCCTGATCAAGTACCAACAAACAAGGAAAGATATCAACGACTTGTAGGGAGATTAATTTACTTGTCCCACACACGTCCCGACATTGCCTATGCCGTTAGTATGGTAAGTCAGTTTATGCATGCTCCAAGTGAAGACCATATGGCTGCTGTAATGAGAATTTTGAGTTACCTAAAGGGGGCTCTAGGAAAAGGGCTGACATTCAAGAGACATGGACATGTGGAAGTGAAAGGATTCACAGATGCAGATTGGGTAGGAAACATCACTGACCGAAGGTCCACCTCTGGCTACTTTACATTTGTTGCTGGAAATCTTGTCACATGGAGAAGCAAAAAACAAAATGTAACAGCAAGGTCTTCGGCCGAAGCAGAATATAGAGGTATGGTTCATGGGATATGTGAACTTTTATGGCTTAGGATCTTGCTTACTGAAATAGGTTTCAAGCCAAGGGAACATATGCTATTATATTGTGACAATCAAGCAGCTCGGGAAATAGCTAATAATCCGGTACAACATGATCGAACTAAACACATTGAGGTAGATCGACACTTCATCAAAGAGAAGCTG